>JABFPQ010000632.1:0-10760 GCA_022817265.1 Masnerella sp. ZL-2020
TCACATCGTAGTCCGAAGTGTCGAACATATGAATATCGCGTTTAATGTACTCATAAATATCTGGTATGTGAGAAAAATGGTATATAAACGAGTCGGTGTCCATATACATTAGTTTTGACGAATCACCGAAAACTCTTCTAATATAATTATAATGAAAGTCGTACATCACAATTTTTGATAATTCCAATATCGAAAAGCCTACATATATTGGTTTGTTGAACATCACTTCAGTTTTCGCCATTTCAATAATTATGCAATCGTTGTCGATTATGGAACTGCTGTGGAAGTTTGGTTTTGCAATCAATGCCTTGGCGCCATATCTTCCCTCCCACGTTGACAAAATTTTGATTATTTTAAACTTTCGCACATTTTCGAGACATTTGCCATATATACTGTTATTCATGAGCTTGTAGAAATTTTTCTCAAACTCATTTTTTGATTTTTGTCGCAGCGCGGTGTTCATTTCTATATACGGTTTTAACCAGGGTGCTTGTTTGAATTTCAATGTTCGATGCATCTTAGTCACGACCAAGCCCAGATCAGTGTATAATATTAAATTTCGGTAATGTAAAACATACTTTTTTTTTGATAACAACGTCGTCATAAGTTTTGGAAATTTACTGCCAGGCGCGACAAAATGTTCTGGCGCCAAAGGAAAGTCTTTGTGCTCGCAATGTAAATTTTCTGGTTATTCAAAGTCGACTTCAACGATGTAACCTTCTTCGGAATCATTGGAAGTTTTAAGAACGTCATCGAGCGTTATGGAGTCGACCCATTCGAGTCCTCCGTATGGAAAATGGTCAATCATAGCAGCACCGTAAAGATTATTAACATCGTAGTACATGAGATAAGAATCTGGTTTGTTTACGTCGTATGTTGGCATATACTTATTGTTGGACTCAGCGTAACGGTTGCTGCACACCGCAACTCCGCCTCGCATTCCCTTTTCCATGAATAATACTTCTTCGGCGTCGATAAATAATTCCAATTTTACATGGGTCATTTTTAACATGGCGTCCATAGATAAGCCAGTACTTGTGTAATAATTAAGTGCATCCAATGAATACGTACGCATACAATTTTCACGAAAATTCTCAAATACATTGACCAACAACAATACATCGCTTTTCAAGTAAAAATCTGAATATTCTCCAATGTTTTTAAGATTAAAACTGAGCCATACGTTTTGCGCATGCGCATAATCGCTGTCGCTGATGTGTTCATCGTTTAATTCAGCATAAAAAGCTTCCTTCGGTGGAAGTTGAACTTCGTCAAATTTTTCGCAACCGTCAACGTAATCGTACGGAAAAATACCTTTTTTTGCGACCAACTTGAATTGTTTATCGTCATTGTAATGCGCTCGAGTTATAGACTTATTTTCATCATTTAAATAACTGACCAATTTATCAAGACTACTGGCCATGAATCGAAACGAATCAATAAATCGCAGGCTAACGTTGGTTGAAGCAACTTTTTTCGTAAAAGAAATATATCTTTCTTTGTTAATCGGAAGAAGGCTAACGGAGCCGGGAAAAGAATTAAGCAATTTTTTTATTACAAAGTGAGCATCGTAACCGGATAAATTATGAAACACGATCGGAATGACTTTGTTGTCCTTATAATTGACGTTACAATGGCCATGGGAAGGCCCTCTATATTTACCATTTAAATGGGAGTGTTCGCGATGTTTTGCGTCAGATGGCGCGATCGGTTTTTCGCAAATATGACAAATGTCGTTCAACCGAAAATTCAATTCTTCTTCCGGCGACAAATTCAAAGGTTTTGCGTTTTTTAAAATTTCCGAGTACATTTCGGCTATTGCTTGCAATTCGCGCATGAACCAGTCAATACAATCTTGGCCACGGTACGACGCAAATCGGGATAGCGAATCATCGTAGGAGCATTTTAAATAAAAAGCTACGCTGTACGGAGTATGCTTTTGGTATATGCACTCATCGCTCGTTTCTTCTAACAAACATTCTATGTCAGCGTACACAGCGAATGGTACGCGTTCTTTATATTTATAATTTTTGAAGTATACAAAATTTTCACCTTCTTTTGGAAAATTCATTCTGCATTGACCATTTTTTGCAAAACAATCATCTTTGTGATTTAAATAAGATTTCTCATGCCTAAAGTGTGACAAACATCTGTCGCAGAAAAATATATTACACATACTTTTTGAAATATCCGATCGTACTAATCGTGATAGACTTTTAATTAAACAAAAGTGATTTATAACTGTTCCATCTGATGATTTTCCTGATATCATAAAAAGATTGATTCTATTTTGTGAATCATTTTGTTTATATTTGCTTATATACAGTGGTACAACGTGACGTTTGTCCAAGCCGTATACATTGATTGACAAATCATTTAATTTCTCAAATTTATATATGTCTTTCAATTGAATTGGAAATTTAATATTATCAAATTTCAAATTAGTTTTGGTAATATGAGGATAAGATGTTACTCTGGTCACATTCGCAGTCGCTTTATATTTTGCAGCAATTACCGACCACAAAAAACAATATTCATCATTATTTTTAATGTTTATAATAGCTTTTTTATGTTTAATGAAATCAGGCAATTCTACGAAAGTAGACGAACCGGCTGTGAGAGGAGAATATTTATTTATATTAAAATTCAAGTTTCTAATTTCAATTAGTGTCCAACCCGACTGTTTAAGTTGAAATTCTTCTAATTTTATGAGTAATCTGTTAAATACGTTATCATCAAACCATTCTTCTAAATCAGTTGCTTGTAAAATAATTTCACTTTTCAATTGAAATGAATATATTTCTTCGACGACGTTATCACCTGAGCGATGAGCAAATTTACCGTAAAAAGCAGCGTTCACTTTTAAACTGGGATTCTCACGCAACATATTTTTAATCCTTCGAATAAAGGCTTTTTTCGCATCGGTTAAAAAATTTTCCGTTTGTTTATGCTTTAAATTGATTAATACACCGGTTCTAATTCTGCCTGCGAAAGCGCTTTCAGAGTCTTCCCAACGCTCGCGATCCGTCCGGCGTGACGATCTTTGAGCTACGTCCCCGCCGCGAATTTCCAAATCCTTTATTCTGTGAATGATCGTCTTTACAGTTGCAATCGCCGCCTGGATTTTAAGTTTGTTGCTATGGCTCAAATTGTTGTTCATTCTTAACAATTGGTACAATCTTCTTGTCATTTGCACTCCATGATTGAAGAATTTTTTGATGATCATGGATTTGTCACTGCGCATTTTTTTGATGTGATCATAACCCTTGTCCAGGGCTTCGATCATGTTGTCGCAGAAACGTAGATCCATTTTTGTTATTAAGTGCGCAATCTTTTAATGAAACTGAAAAATAAAATTTTAAAACAATTTTTTAATTTAAACAATTTTTCAATTTATTAAAAAATATATTTGTAGCTTATCGATTGAAAATATTAATAACGTTTTCAACATTAAAAAATGATAAGAAATATTTAATTTACCAAAATCCAAAATAATCAAAAGTATTCAATTTTCAAAAGTTAAAAATAATCATAATATTCAATTTACGAAAATCAATAAAATTTGTACTTGCATATAACTGGTTCTTTACAAAAATACTTAACGTGAAATGTCAAGTCTAGGGTCACAGAGTTAGGATCTTGTTAAATAAAATTATTAATAATTGTTATTTTAAACAATAGTTTTGTAGTGATCTAAGTTTTGTTTGGGAGAATTTAAAAAACTCTAATCTGGTTACAACTGATTGACATTTCGCCTTAAGGAATTTGTGGACATGAAAACTGCTTTTAATTCAAATAAATCAATAAAATGTCATCCTAATTTTATTTCAATAAATTATTAACAATTCCTTCTAAAATTTAAATTTTTTTGCAGAATAATAATGCTCCACTGTGAACTTAGAGCACTACAAAAAGTTTTTTAAAAAATAATATTGTTTAAACAAATTATTTAAAAAACTCTAATCTGGTTACAACTGATTGACATTTCGTCTTAAGGAATTTGTGGACATGAAAACTGCTTTTAATTCAAATAAAATCAATAAAATGTCCTGTAAAATTTAATTTTGAGAAAAACTAGTTAAGATGAATTAATAATTACCTTGATTAGTCCTTGAAATATCCTAGTAATTTGCAAGGAAACAAATTTACAGCAACAATTCACAAAAATTATCATGCACTTTGTTAACAAAAATAAGCTCAGGTTATATGTTCGTCACGAGGGCTGCGCGCTAACTGACGATCTTTTTTGTTAGACAGCCTTTATAATAACAAATACATGCTGAACACAAAGAAATCTATATAAACACACACACACAATAAAAATACAATTTTTTTGTTTTTTGCTTTTTGTTTTTGTTTTTATATTTTAATTTTTTATCACACGTACACACGAAGATTAAAAAACATTTTGTTGTTGATTATATATATATATATACAATTATTCTTTGATGAATTCCATATTGTGGTATGGACCACCAATATATTTCATGGACAACTCCATGTCCTCGCAGCTTTTTTGCAGTTCTGCAAGCAGATCTGGATTGCTTTCTAAAAGCTTTTTCAATCGGTTTGGGATGAAAAAATCGAACTCTTTGTTCGCTTCCATTACGACTGTTTTACCGAATTTGGTTGAAACAGGTTTGATGGCTGTTATCTAAAATTTACAAAATATTAATAAAATTTTATTTTTTGAATTGACTATAACAAAGCTTGCAGTAGCAAGCCGACGTGCTACTGTGACATCGATTCGCTTACCGAGGGACTAGTTTTCACAGTTTAATATTTTTAAAATTGTGATTTTTTATATTTTCTTTTTAAATTTTAAAAAATATTTAATTTTTACCTTCAAAATTGGTCCTTCCTCTATTTGGGTCAGTCGCTTGGTCGGCAAGAATGCTTGCACAAATCCAACCTTGTTAATTTTTTGAAAATCCATGGCTCTTTTAAGTAACTTTACGTTTTGCTGTCACTGGCACGTTAAATTTGACGATGTATGTTGCAACGAAGTTATAGTTGAACTGAAAAGAGCGCTCTTAACATTCAATTTATAAACTTTTTACACAAAGAAATTTGTTGTTATGGTGATGGAACGTTCTAGAACATATCCTCCCTTAAATCGGTACCAAGAATTCAACACTGTTTCCACACAAAGAAGTGAAAATCTCTTTGTCATGCTTATGACCTTGACATCCTTTTCCGAACAAAGAAAACAAAGAAAAAATATTTTTTGACAATGTAACAAGAAAGTTCTAGAATGCTTATAACTAGACATTGAATATGATTTTTGCATCAGTTTGCATTGAGTTTAGTCCATCGTACCTGTAAAAATTGCTCATGTAATCGTTTCGTACGTTATTTTGTACAAAAATGTTACATGCATTCATTAAAAATCACGCGCACAAGCGAGTACGCATGCACTCGCCCGCTCGCAGACGCCGTGGCGCCGGCCGTGTACAATGCCGCGCAACGCTGGATGTACGAGGCAACGTGCGCGCTCGAGGAGAAACTCCCCGGTTGGCATGCATTCGTACGCGTGCCCGAGCGCACGCCTCTAAGCTAGCACTTGCACACGGTGCAACGCAATGTCCCCTCCGACGTTGTTGAATTCGCACCTGACAATCGTTCACCTAATCGTTTCATGCGTTATTACGCAAGGCAGCGCAAACTTCTTTGCCGATCCTGTCACCCCCACTCTTCACTACTGCGGCTCGCGTTCACTCCCTAGCCTACACCATCTATTGGAACCCCGTGTCTGAGCAGCTTTTGGGACCTACACCATCTCGCCGTACGCACCTGGATACCGACTCTCATTGGCTGCCTCCGCCCTTTCAGAGAGTGACCTTGGGGCCCCTCGGTTGCCCAAGGAAAATACGAGCCCTGCGTTGGCCACTGGACTGTAAAGGAAGAGTACCGGACCCCAATCGCTTGTGCCCGTGGTCGGGCGTACCTTTTGATAATCGGATGGACCTTCGAAAAAGAAAGGATTTCTACAAGGACCAGATTTCCTTTGGTCCGATCCTGTGGGGTGTCGCCATCAGGGTGCCAGTTCGAGAGGCTCCGGCCCTGAAATATCGATCCGGCGTTCCTAGGGCCTCTCGATCTCGCTTGGTGCCGTGCACAGCCCTAGTCCCGAGACACCGGCTGCTACGGGCGAATCGCAGGGCTGCGGTGGCGGAGTAGTGTGGAGACATGGGTTCGAGCGTATTTCCACGATCTGAAGACTTCTTTCTTCGTCCAGCGGTGACCTGGGATAGGCGGGCTCGCGACCGATGCTGACTCCAGTGCCAGGGATCTCTCTCTCCTCCTCTCTTGCGCCTTTTTCCTGTGTCTATCTGCGAAACGTGAGTGCGAAGCGATTTTGTCTAGGATCGGGGAAGTTAGACCTTTTTTCCGATTTTTGACTATTTCTTTTGGTTTTGCGAATCGAGTTTGATAAGTTTGCGATAAGTTCAATTTTTTGATCAGTTTTGCTATTTCGTAGCCTTAGAGTTAGTATCATGATATTAGTTCGATTTTCCGCGAGAGTTCCGTTAGAATGAATAACTTTCGTTGAAGTAAAATAAATTAATAATTTGAATACATTTAGTTGTGTAAAAGATATATATTTGTAACTATTTCTTCACTAGCCTTTCTTCCCTAAGACCTGGAATTCATTGTTGCACCATTAGGACCTTTTATTTAGCGCAGTTCCGCTTCACGTTGTTCGCGGGCAGTGGCGTATTGCGGTTTTCGTTGTAAAATTTGTCCTCTTTGAAAAGCAGTATCTGTCGTATGATACGACTGGCGATCCTGATTAGTTAGTTAGTTGGTTAGTTTTTTTGTGACCGCGCACCCGGACAACGTGGTGAAGGGGCAAGATACCGAGGAGAATCCTCGGCCTCGTTACACAATGTTTGCGTGTCGCAAACATTGTGTAACCTTCGAGGAAAGCGAGTGTTTGTTCAGCTCAGCCTATATCGTTAAGATAATCTTCCTTGTTCGTCAGCGTTCAAGGAAGGCGGACCCTGGGATCCTTTTGGGTCAGCCCAAAAGGTAACATTCCTTGTTTTTGGAGTATTGAGCGTCAATTTTATTCTTAGATCACGATTATTAAAATTAGTGTTAGTGAATTATATATAACGTCGAACTCGTGCCGAAAGTCGGCACTCGTTCCGTAAGTTTCACATTTCGGACTCCGCCAATGCTGAAAAACAACATATCAGCCTCGGACGCAGTGGTGCCCTCGGACGTAATATACTATTTTGACAGTGTAGACTTAGCAAATGCAAGGCAGTTACACTACCACCGTCACTACCACCTGGGTAGTGACGTCCTGAGCTACGCCGGAATTACTATTATTGAACATTAGTATCGAACCCCCTAAACGAACAGCGGAATATATAAACCATTTTTTGTACTCAAGCGAGGTTGAAGCTCAGGTAATATACACGAATCTTATACTTATGTGAATTCCACGGACCGTGGGCTTAAGCATCGTTAGTTTAATGCTCGAACATGATGTCTTTGGTTATCGACATGTTGGACCCCAGTGGTAGTTAGAATTCGTTACTCGAAATTCGAAATTATTTGAACCTGGGTAATTGCAGAAATTCCAAATAGCTTAGGTAATAGCAAAGTCGTCGGATGAGTACGAGTGGATCTTCTGCCTTAACGCGCAAGAACTTCGAGAAGACCTCGTCATAATTCCGGATGTGATTTTTGTCTTTCTGTGTAATTTATGGAGAGACCGTCATCAGAAAAGTGACAGACTAATTTTTTAAATTATTATAAATTATAAGCTTTCAATTGCACGTGATCTGCCTTGAATGATGCCGACTTTAATAATTTTTTTGAAATGCTGAAACTCCCCTCACCCCCCTGGTAGACTTGGAATCCGGCATCACAGAAGTGGCAGGCCGCTTTTTTAATGATTTATAATTAAAAAACTTTCAATTCCCTTGGTTTCACAAGCGTGTCGATAACGTTTTTTGTGATTTACGGTGTTTACAGCGCAATAGCGGGAGCAGCAAGGGCTCCGGGACTGGCAAACCAGTCGAAGTTTATGAGTTTAGATTAGTATTGTTTTCATAAAATGGCGTTACTGTGGATGACGGCCGATTTTGTGAGGCTGCCTCTTGGACTATTAGTAATTTTAATGCCAATGATAAAATTTGTGAACTGTTAGCCTTCGTTTGATTATTAAATTGAATATTCTGCAAAATCTGTTTAACCAGCTGATACATATTGTGAAAGGGCCACATAAAGAAACTGGTCTAGCGTATTATTATAGATTAAAGTTGACTCTCGTGAGGTCTTCAAATAAATGTTCAACTTCTCATGATTTAGCCGTGTTTACTGAACCGTAAACTACTGTGATTTTTGGCTAATAAATATTTGTATGAACTGAAATATTAATAAAAAATTGTTTGTTCCATATTACCGACAGTCGGTAACATGATAAGTATAATATTTCGCCTCATTTTTTTTTTAGTTTTATTCTTGTCCATAACGTGGTGCGCGTGCGCACATGAAATTCCTACAAGTTATTAATTCTTCTTTGATGTAGTATATAGGGTATTTCAATTTCAACATTTAAATATTGTTGCGAATTAGTGCGTCGAACTTTTGTATTATGTCTATGCGTCATTTTATTATGTTTTCGAGATCTGCGTTTCATCTGCGTTTCATCTGTGTATATCTATGTATAAGAGAGTTTATATACAAGCTGTGCTAAATGTCTGGAAACGGTCAAATGTCTCGAAAAATCCGGTACGTTACGAAAAACGAAAAAACACGTGTTTTGTATTTTCAAAATATCCACCCAATGACATTACAGCAGACCCCTATCCCCCTCCCAGTGAACGGGGTGGGGGGCAACATTGAAATTTTAAATGGAAACCCCAATTTTTTTATTGCAGATTCGAATTCTCCATTAAAAATAGATATCTTTTATTTAGACCATTTTTTGAGAATTATGCAATAATTAAAAATTATAAGCATTTCAAGTTGCTATTTACCATCGACGGTTATAGAGAGAGAGCATGAGGTGACCTATCTTTAAAACTATAGACTCTCTCTTTCTATCTAATAGTTTTAAATAGAAACTTGAAAAGTTTATAATTTTTAATTGATGCATAATTCTCAAAAAATGATCGTAATAAAAGTTACTTGTGAGGGGGGCTGAAGAGTCGACTGTGGTACCATTGGGTGGACTGTTTGAAAATACTCAACACGTGTTTTTTCGTTTTCCAAACCGTAACGGATTTAGGACTTTTAGGACACCCTGTATACATAACTCTGATTTATTGGGTAATGGCGTTAAAAACCTATCTAAATGAAAATACTTTATCCCATGTCAATTGCTTAAGAGTTATAAGAAAATAAGAACAAAATAACAGAAAAAATTGAATTTAAAGCTGCCATAATAATAAAAAATTACAACTCATGTTTCAATACATTAGTTTGTACAGCGGTAAAAATGGCATTATAGAAAGCGTTTGAATTAAAAAATGTAAAAAAATTTTAAATCTGAAAATTATTTTGAGATATTTTACTGAACTCAGACCGGTAATTTTTATGAAACTGTTGAATAAAAATTATTGGGCATTTTATTTATACCCTCATTAATGTTCTAGTTCTGTAATTTTTCTCGAAAACACAACATTTATTAACATATCTTCCCTGTGCGTGTAAGGTCTACGAGTCGATCTATATGGTATCAAGGAAATTATAATTTATTGAATACGATCAAATCCAAATTCTAAATCATTGAAGTTATTTTTATTTTTTTGACAAAAAAGCATTCCACAATTCTTAGATTTAAAAATGATGGACTTTTCTATTGCATTAATAAAATCTTTTATTTTTATAGAAATTTATATTTACTCACGTAACTCCGTGAGCTATAATGGTTACAAGGATATTATGCTAGAATATTAAAAAATCTCGCTGTATGATAAAATGAATTAAAATCATCTAGTCCATCTGCTATGACAAACCTTAATTATGACGTTTATGAGAAGGTGTCACGTCACGTACACTAAAAATAAACGCTTAATAGAAATAGACTAATTCCAAAACGATCTTGTTCTTGGAGATAAGTAATTTTGATTCTGTTATTATGAAAATGGATTCTGACGTGACACATTTTTTTCGGTAAGTTTTGATACGACAATAAAAAAGTCATATTGAGTTTTATTTGTTGAATTTGTGCAACATTACTTAAAAAATATTAAAGCTGATTGTAAATACCGATTATAAATGAGAAATTCTATGCAGCGATGGAAAATGTTGAATAATCTGCAGTATTTGTTAACTTAGTATCTCTTAAACATTTTTTTACTCGTGTGGCAAAACCGGCTAGTATTCTCTCTATCTTGCTTTGAAAAACTTGTTAGTTTTCCAACTAAACAGTGGGAAAACAAGGCGGTTTTATCACTATTACTCATAAGAAAAAGAACTGTACTTCACTATTGGGAAAGATCAGGGCTTTTCCTACTCGTGTGTAATTGGTCACTCGCTTCCCCCGTACCCATCACACACTCGTGGGAAAACTCCCTAACTTTCAGACTTGTGAAAAAAATACTATTACCGCATGAAATTGTGATTATTTTTCTTTAACACTAAAACGACTAAAACTGTTGTCTACCTAAAACGACGAGATGCAGTCATTTTGACTGCTTAGAGAAACAGTTATTAGTTATTTCTAGAAATATGTATAAATAATTATAAACTATCAAATTATGAATATATATTTGAGCATTTCCATTACTTTTCGAACA
>JABFPQ010000633.1:0-10771 GCA_022817265.1 Masnerella sp. ZL-2020
TAAATTGAGATAAGTGTGTCGTAAGATAAGATATGGATGTCTTAAATTAAGATAATGGTGTCTTAAGCTAAGATACTAATGTCTTAAATTAAGATAATGGTATCTTAAGCTAAGATACTGATGTCTTAAATTAAGATAATGGTGTCTTAAGCTAAGATACTGATGTCTTAAATTGAGATAATGGTGTCTTAAGCTAAGATACTGATGTTTTAAATTAAGATAATGGTCTCTTAAGCTAAGATACTGGTGTCTTAAATTAAGATGCTGGTATCTTAAATTTAGATACTGACATCTTACATTAAGGTACTGACATCTTGAATTAAGACATTTATATAGCATCATTTTTTAGAGTGATAATTACGAAAAAAAGTTAATTTTTAAAATGTACAAATTGCGGACGGATGTTTTGAAATTTTGGGGTAACTCAATAGCGATGAGTAAGGTGTTCCGGTACATGATAGCAAAAAAAAGCAATACATTAAATATAACGACGTTCTTCTCGTGGAAAGAGTCTCGGCTGGGCGTATAATGGCAGATGCCGATAATTCTCGGATTCGAGTCACATCTGCAGTAAGTGTACCTTGTAAGCAATTGATTCGCTTTTCTCCGCGCGTGGACCAGATTCACGATGCGCGCTCGATTTACGAGAATCGGCCGTGGATGCTAACAACCTTTCCCGACGGCTTATGCTGCGGTCGCATACATTTTGACTAATACGTGTAATTCACCAAGCAGTAATCCTTATTACGATAAGCTCCGCGGATTTCGGGGTATTACGACTTCTCCTCAGATGCGTCGAACGCAAATGAGCCATTACGAACGTCGAGTCAAAGACAACAGTTCGAAAATCAAACCGGCAACGTCGATACATTAATTGACAAAAAGCAGTCGCTAATACTCGCTTCTCCCAGTCTCCATTCTGAAAACTGCTATAATCCAAAGTCTGAATTTCAGACCACAAGACTGAAATTCAGAATATGGAAGTCTTAATTTCAGATCAATAGATTGAATTTCAGAATATGGAAATCTGAATTTCAGATCAATACACTGAATTTCAGATTATGGAAATTTGAATATCAGAATATGGAAATCTGAATTTCAGATTAATAGATTGAATTTCAGAATATGGAAATCTGAATTTCAGATCAATAGATTGAATTTCAGAATATGGAAATCTGAATTTCAGATCAATAGATTGAATTTCAGAATATGGAAATCTGAATTTCAGATCCAAAGACTGAATTTTAGATCAATAAACTGATTTTCAGATTACAGTAGTCTGAAATTCAGATTCTGTGACATCGTATTTTTTAGAGTGTCGGCTAAATCAAACAATCTACATTGCGCTAAGGCAAAATAAAGACAATAAATACCGTCCAGGGGAAAATACGTAGCGAGAAATTTGAAATACGAGCAATGTAAAATATTTCGCGCTGCAGCTTGTTTCCGGCACTCGCGTCGGAATCTCAAGGAAGCTTTACGGCATCACAAAAATTCCGCCGACATAATTTAGGCATTTATTTCACTTACACTCGCGCGCGTATCTACGGCAAATCTAAATCGAAACACGTCCAGCTTGCATCTCGTACAGCATATTCCGGGCTTTCATTTCGCTTATGGAAATGCCGCATTTTTCCGAATTGAATACGAGGTTAGCCGACCAGAAATTTCATTAGCGCTTTTCTGAGCTCGTTCAAAAGATTGAGTCTTGATTGGATTTTGGGTAACGTATATGAAGTTTACTTTTCATAGAAAAATTTTTGACATATAGTCAATGGATAATTATTTCTAGTTTTAAAAATTTATTTGAAATGTTATTTGAAGATAATCACTACAAAAACAGGTGTTTTGTTTTAAAACGTTTTTGGCGGGAAAACACCTGTTTTTACAGTGAAAATCATTAAAGTCTTTGAATAAATACATCTTCTGACATAATATTAGAATTTCTTTAAAAAAATCGCTAAATGAACAATCCAGAAAAATATTTATCATACAATATATAGATCTTGTTCTATATTGCTAGTTAAAAAAAATAGTAAAAAAAATATTTGGATGAATTTGGTTTATGATGTCTTCCAATTTTGTTTGACTTCACCTCGCCCAAAATCAGCTACAAATGATATCTTCGCCGTCAACGACTTAATTTAGTTGCACGACGCGTTATCACTTAGCGTCATTCTCGTTCGTCGCCTTTCGGCCAAAGTTGTCACGGAGCCTTGGGCGCGCAAAAACGCCTTTCCGTCCCTTCCCAGTTTCGAATTAATTAAGTGACCCCAGGTCTGACAAAGTACGACATCATTGTGCGTTTATGGACAACTTTAAATATGGAGTCTGCCGGCATATATTGAGCGGCGAGCGAAGAAACGATGAAGACGAGTTCGAGGATAAAAATGAAAAAACCGCGTCCAATGCAAGAAGAAGGACCTCAAGCGACATCTTGTCAGTCACTCAGCAGAAACGTCAACGCGGGCAGGTAGACGCCCAAAGGCGCGGTTCGATGACCCTAATTTGATTCCGTTTTCGGGTTGTTTATGGTCGATTATATTTAATGGATTTTAAATAAAGATTTTGAGTAAACAAAAAGAAGTGGTATCTGGTTTGTAAATTTAAAAAAGGTTTAATAGTTTTTCAATAATGGTATTACATGTTAATAATGTTCGCAATTAGTTCTCAACTGACAAAAATTTTTTTTCTATAGTTTTTCGAGTCATCCTTATCATTTTTTAAATAAAAATTTGATTTTAAAAATTTTAATACAAAAAAATACAAAAAAATTGTTTTAATTTTTCTATTTATTTGGTAGGATACGTCACTGAATTCCTTCAGTGATAAGCAATTAAAGGAGAAATTAAAAACGTCTTTACTTTTTGCAAATCTTTTCCAGATTTCCAATCCTAGGTGAAAAGACCCAACTTTACGAATAAGCTGAAACTATACCGTATAAAATAATTACCGTGAAAAGTATTGTATTAAAGAAACTTTAAGTCGACAGAGTTCCTTATTTGATCAAATTTCATTGCACGGTTGAACGCTGCGAAATTCTTTGTCAGCGAGAAGAATGACGGAAATTCCATTGAGACGACGGTAAAAGTCTGAACACTTGTAGCGTTACCAAATTCGGCTGCCAATAAAGACGGAATTGGTCGCGTGAGCGTTTGCACGAGGAAAGCCGTCGTTACGGCACGATCCGACAGAAATAGCCGACACGGCGCCACGGATCTCTAGTTAACACAAACAAGGAGCAACCGGCGGTGATTCTCATTTGGTTCTGCTGCGAAATTCATGACCCCTCCGTCTCATTTGTCAAGAGCACTCGCCTAGGTACACCGGCTGTGCGCTTTGGTTCCAGGACCTCGTCCATTGCCCAAATTAATCTAATTTTCGAAATTGGCTGCAACCATTTAAAACGAAATCGTAACATTAACACCCGACGCGTGACAAGGGCCTACCAAGGATATCCGTCTACTTCACATCTAAATTAATTATAAACCATTTTAGTTTCCCTTTTATTTTAGTTTATTTATCGTTTAGTTTCTGTTTGATTTTTTCCGGTTTTACTCTGATTCACATTTGATTTGTAATTTTCGAAGGAACGGATTTAGTAACAACTAAATCCAATGAAAATGTTCAGCAAATCCAAGTTTGTGATTTCCTGAGCACCTCATAAAATGCTATTGTTCGATTGGAATTTGAAATTTTGTCAACTTTCAAAGTTTTTTAAAATTAATTCAAAATGGTGAAAATTTTCCAATATTGCAGAATGATCTATTTTTTACATTTTTTATTTAGATTGTTTGGCAAAAAAAATATGCAAAAAGTGACTTCGTTATAATTTTTTCAAAATAACATCATTCAGAATCCCGAAGCAGAACTTAAATATTTGACCTCGTTCATGGTATAAAAAAATACATTGTTCATTTAAACTCCACAGAAAAATATATTTCGCTATTTCGCTTGTCGAAAATAATTTTGAAATAGAAAATCCGTGAAAGGATTTGCTTATTTTATGCAACGCTTTTTAGTAAATCGACAACAAATGTTATTCGATTAAATGAATTCGCTTGAATTTTCGGAACTCATTTGTGTACGGCTCGCAGCGAGTCCGTTGAATGTAAAAGCCGCGTTCGCACAGAATCGAGGAAAAAACTTGTAGGTACGTTCGACTCGGTGGGGTTGAGTCAATTGAGCAACGACAATTTCAATGCAAATCAAGCGACGAGTTCGCGAAAGAATGGAACAAGAACATCGTTCCCTCGGAGCTTATCAACAAAAACAACGAGCACCCGTTGCGAGTCTCAGCCAGAGATGACGATTCGTGGTTTCTACCATCCTCTGACGATTGTTTTACAAATTAATCATAGTATTATTTTTGAAAAAATTTTATTCTAAAAAAATGAATTTTATTGTTATTTTCGTCAGTTTTTTGATTTGTAGGATTTTTTAGGGGAAACATTCAACTCTAAAACAATGTAAAACGTTTGAAATTTAACCTATCTTTTTATAACATTAAATAATAATAAACTGACCTTTTCTGTACTGAAGGAATCACTCTGCAGCTTCATAGACGCTGCTGCTACGTTGTTGCTCTCCTGATGCGACATGTCGCCAGTTTTCAAACTGCGCTGTTCCTGAAACCACAGTTTAATATCAACTTTGATTCCAAAATAATCTCCCAAAATTAGAAATCGTTTAATTAACATTCACTAATGAACATTTCTCCACCCATCCCACGTGTTGCGAAACACTACTAGAAATAAATTCAATTCTCTCCCTCTCAAGTTCATTCGAAGAAATGAAATAAATACTAACGATAAGATAAACACAATTGTTCTGATATTACGCTTTCCGCTTAAACGAAGTTGAGACGAAATTTGGAATTCGCGTGACGACTAAACAAGAACAATTTTTGCACTGTATTTCAAAGTTTATTTTTTTCTTGTGGAAAGTTTTTTGGTGCATTTTTGCAACTTTTTCATTGATCTGCAGTTTTAAACTTGATAATGTTCATTTTGAAATTGAAATATTTCAGCTTATTATTATATAAAATTGTTTTAGATATTAATGTAATTAATTGTGTTTGTTTAATGAATTTCATTAAATAATACAAATATCTCTGAAAATATACAATTTATTACATAAACAGTTTCACATTTAAAGTTCGATATTTGATAATAAATGAAATGTTTGAAATTAAATATTTAATGTTCAACCGTTAATACGACCCTATTAATTAAAAAAGTTCATTAAATCTGAGTTATTTTGAACCAATTCTTGTAAACTCATTAAACGAAAAAAAAATAAATTACATACATTTCTAACACAATTATATCAAAAAGTATAAACTGGAACATTTAAATTTTTCACTGAACATTTGACTAACTTCACTTTTCTTACCAAACTTTTTTTCTGCTTTCCCTTAAAAAGTCCACGTTTAACAGGCCAAGGAGCACTCATTTTTCGCAACCTTTCAATTTCATTCAACAATTTCAAATCAAACCGAACTATTTGTGCGAAATTGTGAAATTCGGAAGAGCGTTTTGGATGCCACTGTGCACGAGCGGTGCCATCTTGGAAGTATGAATGGCAGTGGCCGCTTAACCGGGGCAGATATTACGTTTATCTGTTGATAAGACGGCGTGAAAAAAGCGTGATTTTATCACCGCGACAAACGCTAATCTAATTTCTGCAGCGTTCCACCTTGCTGTACGAATGTTACAGTTCCCCACCAGAATCAGCAGTCTGTTTGGATGTTTAAATTTATCGCGCCCAAACGTACGTCACCGCTAATGTTACTGAATAAACGTTCATTTATCTTAGCTTTTATCACTATAGTTCATTTCTTGAGAAACAGAAGATTCATAATTGAACTAAATAACCAGCATTTTTGCAATAAATTAAATCAATGCACTTGTCTAAATTGATTATTTTTTCACTCCAAAAACTGGAGCTAAGAAGTGTCATAAATTAAGACACCAAAAGTCTTAATGTACTGTCTTAAACGTGTTAATTTAAGACAGTGGCATGTTAATTTAAGACACTTTGATAACACCAGTTTTTATAGTGTTTTAATTACAAAATACAATTTTGGATAAATGACTCACTTTGTATGAGAAAGTTGTGGAATTTTCAACGACTTTTAACATACTGAACCAATTTCCCAGAAGAAATGACCAGTAATTGAAACATAATTACTTTAAGATTCTAGAAAGATTAGCCTTGGAAGTTTGACCCAACTTCAGAATATTGCATGCTATTTTGGCATTGCGTTGGCAAAAGTGGGGCAAAGTCGAGGAAATGATCTGTGCGACAACTTGTGGTACCGTGAAAATTTCGACGATGACCTCATAGATGAATAAGCGACACATTATTTTATAATCCGCATTGATCCATTCATCACGTTAATTCAAATAACATAATCTCATACTCAAAACTACCAAAAAAAATTTAATCCAAATGAATAAAAATAATTAATTTTACCCATTTAATTTTGAGGAGTTTAAAGGACACCATTTTGACGTGAAAAAAAAGAACTCGATTAAAAAACTTTTATCGAAAATGAATAATGTTTCTCAAATTAAACCTGAGTGAGAACTGACGAGAAAACGTGATATTGTTCATATCTACAGGTTATGTGGAATAATAAATTAGAAGTGATAATGTTTTTTAAACGATATTTGCCCATATCTAATGAAAAAAACACACAAAAACGAATATTTTAGTCCCAAGATAAGATTGACGTCAATGCCCATTTTGAGGGCAATGAAAAATGCATTAGAAAGCATGAGCTTTTGCATTTTGTGTTACAAAACGTGAAAAAAAACTCATACCTGAGAAATTCGTCTCGACTCGTCAGTTAACTATTCGTTTACTCGATATTCTTGATCGATTCCAGTTCGTAGAATAATTTTAACAAAGTAGGCTACGACGTTAACTAGCTAACTAAAATAACGAGACAGACGTCAAACAAATAAATATTCTACTTTAATCTCCGATAAGTTATGAATTTATCTATTTTTTCAAGAACATTTAAGGAATATGACTCGATAAAATTAGCTAAGTGGATCGTATTCAAATTAATGACCACAATAAAATTTTACTGAAATAAAAAGAGCGCATGATGTCATAAAAAGCAGATCGTGCATCAGGTGGCAAAAAGTGCGATGACACTAATGTTGCAAATACCCTGTCAGACTCTTTTTCTGATTTCTCAGGTGGTTTTGGGAATTGGCTGGAGCCTTTGAAAAAAGTCGACCGGAAGTGGTACTTGGGCCTGAGCACGGGAAATATGCCTCGAGCGAGCCTTGAGAGCTGCATACCCATAACGTAAACTGTTTAGCGAAAAGTGGACTGCGCTTTTAAATACGAAGTGGTATCGACCGCACTCGGGGTTGGTTCTTTTATGACTACACGTGACCGAGCCGTCTCTATTGGTAACGAGAGGAGTTTGTGTAAACGCACTTCATTCAGAAAGTTTATGAAAACAATGCAGAATTAGTGACATTTCATTTCAGATAAAAAAGATAGTTAAACATATGTCTGAAAAGACAAAACTTACAAAACTAACAAAACTGACAAAACTAAAGAAAATAAATATACTGACAAACAGGCGCGGATCTAGATTTCTGATTGGGGGGGGGGGGGTCAACAATGTGGCAATATATCTATATTTATATATAAATGAAATATGTTTAATATATTATTATATGGTGGGGGGGGGCAGTGACCCCCCACCCCTAGATCCGCGCCTGCTGACAAAACTAACAAAAATAACATAACTGATAAAACTAACAAAACTGACAAAACTGACAAAACTGACAAAACTGATAAAACTGACAAAATAACAAAACTAACAAAACTAACAAAACGAACAGAACAGACAAAACTAACAATACTGACAAAACTAACTAAACTTAATTGAAGACGTCAGTGTCTTACTTTCAAACACTAAACGTCTTATTCTAACACACTGATATCTTAATTTAAGACATTTTTGCAGCAAAACTTTTCAGTGTGTAAATAACTTTATGGAAAAATTGTTTCATCAATAAGGATCCTTAAAAATTTGTTTTAAAGATACTGAAAAAATGTTCAGAGAATTTTTCCACTTCTTCTCAGATATTTATTTATAGTCATTTCATTATCTCTCGATAAAATAATTGAAAATCGCAAATTGTGTAATTGCAGATAAGATAATCGAACATTATACCAATTATTTGGTAAGGATGATTGTAATTAAAGGATTACATGCAGAAAATGATAAAAGTCACGTCCTACTATCTAAGTAATCATATAGTAGATAAAAAAATATTTTGTAGGTATATTTATAATATAAAATTAACCAGAAATTGATACATGAATAAAGTGAAAATACAGGGAACAATAATTGTGAAACAAACAAGCTGCTCTTGCATAATATCGTCATTTTACTAACTTATTAAATAATTGAATTTAGTTTTTAAATTAAAAGGTTAGATAATTAAGAAATATTAAATTGTTGATTATTGAAACTGCTATATTTAATTCTACTATTGTTAAAAATAAATTTAAAATAGAAAAATACAAATATTCCATCGTGTATATCAATTTTTTTGTCGAAAAATTATCTTTCCTTGCAAAAGTGCATTAGTTACTCAAAATGAATTAAAAATTTAATTACAATTTATCTTTTCGCCACCCACTTAATTCAATCTTTACGTGTCGTGATGAAAAATGCCACACGTGTTTCAATTCTCAGCTCTATTTTTTCTCAGGTTCACTGGACAAATAACTCGTTAATTAAGCACTTAATCAATTAGATAGGAGTTGCTTTCGTCTCATGCAACATTTGAATAAATTGCATAACTGTCGCCAAATCCTCTGGGAAGAGAATAATTCAAGTATCGACTCGTTTTCCAATTAACTTTTCCATCCAATAAATTATTTCCATCAAATAAATTCAGTTTGATTTGATGCAAGTAATTAATTAAACTAATTAATCAGCGTTTACGTTAATTAAAAGGCATGGGAATTCAACTAATTAATTGTTTAAACAAAAAAGTTGGATAATTACGATGAAAGAGATTAATATAAGAGGTGGATTTGGTGAAGTTTTGTCAAGTCTCGAGATTCGATTCATTGACAAGGCTGATCAGCGGGATTGTTTGTGAATCGGCCTTCGAGGCTGTACGCATTCTGTGATTCATTGCCAATGTCGTGTGCGAGAAGTTGCATAATGGCTTATGGGCGAATTACACTCATTACCATCGTAAAACAACAAACATTGTTAAAATTCAGTGGGAATTTTGCAAAATGAACAGTTAAAATAAACTGTTGTATCTTCAACAATACAATTTTCAAAACATTTTATCATTAACATAATAGTTTCACCTTCATGAAAATACCAAAATTACCATATCTCAAATAATCAATTAATCAAAATAATTCCTCATAAATCTTTGATTAATAAATTACAAAATCTCTCATATTAATTAATACATTATTTTAACCGATTTATCATTAATATATTAATACATATTATATCTGTGACTGAGGAAAAAGCAGTTAAGTATACATAAAATCCCTATATACTTAACTGGTTTTTCCTCAAAGTCACAGATATCATGATATATTTAATTAAAATATTAATTAATATAATTATAGAAAATTCACTTTAAACAATTACATTAATTAATTAATTAAATTATGGTTTGTTGTGAATGGTATTATATGTATAAATAAATAGTTGTTCGTTTTTATTTTGTCTCAACTTTGTTCAAAAGAAAGATTTTCACCGAAGCATTCCTGTAATAAGACTCGTGCTGCACTATTTTTCGTGTAAGAATAACTCACCCTCGCAGCAGCAATACTCTTTTCAGCAGAAACACCGTCCATCTCAACGCGAGCCCTTGCTGCGGACGCTGCACTTTGCTCTTTGTACGAAACGTCGCCTGCCTGTAGTGCTCTCATTTCAGCTGTATTAGCGATTGCTTTTTCTGCACTAAATCCATCCTTTACAACCTGAAAATTTATTAACATAGTGGATCAATATAATTATTCTATATAAACATATAGATACAATTGAATTTAAACATTTATTTATTATTGAAGCAAATATTTATTTTTTGACAATATTTTGATATTTTGTTAAAGTAAAAAAAAATGCAAATAGTTAATATTTGTAATAAATTCTTATTATTAACAAGTATCTGTGATTATCAACAAAGAATTTTGATACAATGTATATACAAAAGAAGTAATAATTAATAATAATGATTGTTCAGGAAATACCAATAAAAGATAGATGAAGATAAATAATGATTGAAAACTATTGTTTATCAGCATAGTAATTAAACAATCAACTTATCAGACTAGGTTTATCTTCATAGTTAAATATTCAATAACAAAATAAAAATCAAAATACAATTAAAACATCCTTTCTCTTACTTGCTATCAAAAAACGTGGATATTAATTATTTAAAAAAATATTAATTATTCAAAATGTTTAGATGTCAATCCAGATTAAGAATTACAATAAAATAAATAAAATTAAATGATTTATTAAATTAATAAATTAAAAAGATACATTGAATAAAATAATACTTTGCATAAAAAATAATTTTATTTCCTTGCTAACTACTGCTAAACGTCACTCGGATTGGCTCTGTCTCGATACTTGACGAACCTTGACCCAGACACCGCCACGCCAAACATTGCGTAGCTTTTTGTATTGTTATATTTCGCAACGTCTCGCTTGTTCGGTCGAAAAACGTTCCATTAAAGTCAGCAAAAATCA
>JABFPQ010000634.1:0-10763 GCA_022817265.1 Masnerella sp. ZL-2020
GAGTACTTTTTATAATATAAAAACTTTACTAAAGATCATAATATAAAATGTCACATATTAGACTGACGCTTTCTAAATCTAATTCGTTATATTTCCAGCATAAAGCATTAACGCATTTCTCGCCCTCCTGTTCGATTGTTTTTATACTTTGCAGGGTGATTCAGGGACCTGATAGACTGACTTTTATAATATAAAAACTTTACTAAACATCATAATATGGAATCTCGTATATTAGACCGACGCTTTTTAAGTCTATTTCCTTATATTTTCATGATATAGTATCGTCCCAATTCTCGCCCTTGTATTTCATTGTTTTTATACATTGCAGGGAGATTCAGGAACCTAATAGAGTACTTTCTATAATATAAAAACTTTACTAAAGATCATAATATGAAATCCCACATATTAGACTGACGCTTTCTAAATCTAATTCCTTATATTTTCAGCATAAAGCATCAACCCATTTCTCGCCCTCCTGTTCGATTGTTTTTAGACTTTGCAGGGAGATTCAGGGACCTGATAGATTGACTTTTATAATATTAAAACTTTACTAAACATCATAATATGAAATCTCGTATATTAGACTGAAGCTTTTTGAATTTAATTTTTTATATTTTCATCATAAAATATTATCCCATTTCTCGCCCTTGTATTTCATTGTTTTTATCATGGCAGGGAGATTCAGGAACCTAATAGAGTACTTTTTATAATACAAAAACTTTTCTAAACATCATAATATGAAATCTCACATATTAGATTGACGCTTTTTAAATCTAATTCCTTATATTTTCAGCATACATCATCAACCCATTTCTCGCCCTCCTGTTCGATTGTTTTTAGACTTTGCAGGGTGATTCAGGGACCTGATAGACTCAATTTTATAATATAAAAAATTTACTAAACATCATAAAATGACATCTCATATATTAGGCTGACGCTTTTGAAGTCTATTTGCTTATATTTTCATCATATAGTATCATCCCATTTCTCGTCCTCATGTTCGATTGTTTTTATACTATGCAGGGAGATTTAGGGACGTAATAGAGTCACTTTCATAATTTAAAAACCTTACTTGTGATCATAATATGAAATCTTACATATTAGACTGACGCATTTTAAATCTAATCCCTTATATTTTCATCATAAAATATTATTTCATTTCTCGCCTTTTTATTTCATTGTTTTTATACTATGCAGGGAGAATCAGGGACCCATTAGATTCACTTTTATAATATGAAAACCTGACTGAAGTAGGGATGGGCGATGTCTATAAAAAAAATCGATATAAAAATAATCGATGTTTGAAAAAATCGATGTTCAAACATCGATTATTTTTAAAAAAAATCGAAACATCGATGTCACTTCGTCGAAAATATTATTTAAAAATAACAGAGTTTAAAGATTATATAATAAAAAACGTTAGTTTTGATTTAAATATACTTATGTTTATTAGTCTGCCCGTTAAAATTTTCACTTGTCAGGTTGGTCACTGACATTCGAAAACGTAAATATGAAATGTAAACAGAAATCATCAGTATGGTATTATTCTGTGAAGAATTGACTAGAACGAATTGTTCTCTTGACAATCGACAAAAATGGCTGATTTGAATTCACGTAAGAAAAAATTAACAATTTTATTATATATAATTAATACGTATAAATTAATTTATAATATGCATTCCAAAATGTACAAAAGTAAATGCAATTTTAGATAAAAGCTAACATAAAAATTTTTATTTCATACACGCAGCAGAGGAAGACCAAAGGAGATTCAAAATATTCTTCAAAATTAATGACGAAGATTCATTTTTCGTCGGCGATTTACGAGTTGCTGAATATGTTCGTTTGAAAAGTATGCATAAACTTAATCATAATTCATGCTTTGAACAACTCATTTTAAGCATTAATTTGTATACAATTATTATCAAATATGTCAATAAGTCATCAATATACAACTATAAAAAAAATGTTATGTATATTTTAATTTTAGATTGCGATGAAGAAGCATATACATTTGTACAACAAGGGGTACAAACTGGAAAATATTATGCTGGACCAGACAGAGAAATTATTGATTTATATCGCTCTATTGATGACGTTGAATAGTATGTAATATTTATTATCAAGATATAATTCATATCATTTACATCTTTTGGCAAACATAAATTTTCAAGTATAATGTTTGTATTTTTAGCTCTTATGTCAATTTTCGTCAAAATTTAAGCGAGGCTGAGTTACCATTAAAACCTAGTGTATCTGAAGATTTTGGCAAATCTTATAATGTGGGTTCTTCTCAACTAGTACATTCAAAGTAAGGTTAAACACGTTTCTAAACAAATCATCTGATACTAAACAAATTAAAAAAATGTATAATCAAAATATTTTTAACAAAATATAATCATAAGCAATTTACACGAACTGATAATTTTTAATTTTCTCATGATAGGAACAACGGGAATTCTAAAGGCCCAAGTATTGCTTGGCATTATTTCGATAAAGTATCGACATCGGAAGCTAAATGTAAACACTGCGGAAAAGTTTATCAGACCAGTGGAAACACATCAAATTTGATCCAACATGTCAAAAGTAAACACGCAATACTTCTACCAGAACACCATTTTGTTGTAAAAAAGAAACGTAAAGCTGGACAACCAAATCAGGAAGAAAACAGTATGACCAAGAAGTTAAAACTCAGTGCAAAAACTCAAGAAAAAATTGATAAATCGTTTGAACGAATTGATTCATTTAAAGGTAATTTATAGCAAATCTCTGATTTATTGTAAAATTACATTTTATCCTTCTATTTTAAAAAAGTAGTAATTTATAAAAATATTAATCTAATAATCATCTAATTAAGAATATATAAAAAATATAAAAATATATTAGGTAAAAAAAAATATATATATATATACATGATTTGAAACGATTAGAAATGTCAAGTTTGAGATTTTAAGTATAAAAAACTTTAATTTAATGATTAAAAAACATTTAGAAATTGTTATTAAAGTTATATAATTAATATAATTTATTTACAGGTGGAAAAGCTGCAGACGAAATAATGAAAAATCTAGTATATATGATAACTACCGATCAGTTACCATTAGATTTCGTTGAGGGCAAAGGATTTCATCAGTTCATGCGAAAAACTGTACCATTGTACTCTGTACCTTCCCGAAGAACTGTAACTTCAGTAATTGATGCTCATTACGAGATGCTTAAAAATATTTATAAAAAAAAGTATGGTGAACTGGACGGTTATTCTATTACATGTGATAATTGGACGGACAATACGAACCAGACATACCTTGGAGTAACTATTCACTATTTATCTGAAAAATTAGAAATGGAAAATGGTATTATAGGAGTATTGCCGTTAGACGAGCATCACACAGCTGATTATTTGCGCGAGTCTCTGGTCTCTGTTTGTGAAGATTTTCAAATTGATTTAAATAAGATTTCAGTTATAGTAACCGATAGCGCAGCGAATATAAAAAAGGCGGTAATTGATTTATTAGGCGTTGAAAAACGTATTTCGTGCTTTGCACATTCGTTAGCACATGTTGTGCCAGATGCACTTGAAAAAGTTCCATTTATCGCTGAAACAATCAACAAGATTCGAGAAATAGTTGTTTTCATTAGAAAAAGTACAGTATGTACTATGGAATTGAAACAATTGCAGAAAAGAGATGATCAAGAAGTTTTAGTTCTCAAGCGTGATTGTGCAACAAGGTGGAACTCCACTCTGCACATGCTTGAAAGGTTCATTGAGCTCGAGAATTACATTTATACCGTTTTATCAAAATCTAAAAAATCACCAAATATGGTAACAAGGGATCAAATATGCATAATTAAAGAGGTTATCAGCTGCATAAAACCAATTGATGTGGTCACTGTAGAAGTGAGCGCGGATGCATATCCAACGGGAAGTATATTAATTCCAATCATGAGATGCATGGAAACCTTAATTGCAAACACTGATGTGAAAATTGAATCTGTCCAAGAATTTAAAAATGCCCTTTTGAAATCTGCGGAAAACCGATTTTTAAATTATGAATTTCATTCAATTCTAGCAATATCTACATTACTTGATCCACGTTTCAAAAAGATACATTTTAAGAACACTTTAACTGTTTCAAAGATAGTAGCAAAAATTGACAACATGATAAAACAAAATCCCACACCACAACAAGAAGCAAAAGAAAATGTTACAAACAGTCAACATGATACCTTATGGGATTATCATGATCAACTTATAAAGAAACATGTGGAAACTGACTTTAGTGCAAATACTTTGCATCCTGAGCTCCAAAGATATTTGAAAGAGCCAGTAATTTCTAGAAATCAAAATATTTTTCAGTACTGGAATGATAATAAAAATTTGTACCCGACTTTAAGCAAAGTAGCTTTAAAATATTGTAGTCTAATCGTATCATCAGTTCCGTCGGAGCGAGTTTTTTCTATTGCTGGAAATATTAAAACTGATAAACGGAATCGTCTGTCACCTGAACGATTGAATAAGCTTTTATTCTTGAGCTGTATTTCACGGGAAGATTGGGGGCTTTAACACTTTCATTTCCATCGTTGCTTTGACATAACGTTCTTAATAATATTGGATTTATTAAACATATGACACAAAAAATTCAATTGTTTAGATAAAAATTTGTTTCATCGTAAAAACAACATACAAATTTCGCATAACAGCAAGAATCTGTCAAAAAATGTTAAAAATTCGGGAGCGAAACGGTTTCATAGATTGTTATTGTTATATATGGTATTACTATATTGTTATTTTAATTTATTACTATTTACTGTATAACTAAAATCAAAAGTTAATAAAGTTTTATAAAGTTTAAATAAATGTTTATTATATATTATTAAAACGTCGATGTTTCAAAAAATTAACATCGTACACCGATTAATCGACTCCAAAAAACATCGGGAAAAAACATCGATTAATCGATGTACAAAATATCGGGCGTCGATTAATCGGCTAACATCGCCCATCCCTAGAATGAAGATCATAATATGAAAACTCAGATATTAGACCGACGCACAGTTATGCCAAATCGCGGATTCCTGGCCAAAAATAAAAAAAGTTGTTAAAAGGTTTTGAAAATAGGTTTCTTATAGTTTTTGAGGTCGCTGATTTCGAATTTGATAATATTTTTGCAAAAAAACAAAATGGCGGGTCCAAAATGGCGGATCAAATATGGAAAAACGTGAAAAATTTGTCCAAGTGTTTTGGAAAATGTGAATATCAAGGTTTTTAAGGTCGCTGATTTCGAATCTAATAATATTTTTCAAAAAAACAAAATGGCCGATCCAAAATGGCGGATCAAATATGGAAAAACGTGGAAAATTTGTCCAAGTGTTTTGGAAAATGTGAATATCAAGGTTTTTAAGGTCGCTGATTTCGAATCTAATAATATTTTTCAAAAAAAAACAAAATGGCCGATCCAAAATGGCGGAACTTCGTAAAGGCTAATATTGTGAAAGGTATATTAACAAATTATACAATAATGAAAGACCAAAAACAACGAAGATTATTTTAAATTTTTTATTATAAGAAAATACAAATTATTTACAGAGAAATGTATAAAAAACGCCTAATAGTCAGAATCAGAAATCTCGCTACTCTCCTCACTACTGCTTTGAATAATTGGCAAATCAATTTGCGAATTGATACTTGGCGGTTTTAATAATTCGATTGCCTGAACTTCTAATGATTTAAATTTTCGAATTGGTAACTTACGTACGCTGGATATTAAAGGATCCGAGGAAACCAGAAGTCGCGAAAAAACATCTTGCATATTTCCAATTCGACTTGTTTTGCGCGCAAAGTCAAGTCGATATTTTTTTATCAGTTTATTGCAAGACTCCTGAGCTTCTTCGGACATTTGTCCAATAGGTAGAAACGATGAATCAATAATTTCTGTACTATGTATTAACAGTTTGTGCACGGTTGTAGGCATACAAAACCATGGATACAATTCGACAAAGAACCGAGCAGTTTCCAAGCAGTAATCTTTATACCGAGGTAAATCGATCTCAAAACCCGATTAAATAACTTGTAAAATTATGTGAAAACGTTTTATTAAATTCTCATTTATTCCAGTTATCGCAGCAGAGATTTGTGAATTTTCGAAAAAACGTCGTGCAGTTTTGCCATCATTCGAACTTCCAAAACCTTGTTTCGGCATATCTATTAAAAGTCCTAATTGCTGACGGAACCCTTTTTGAATATTTTTTTTTCGACTTTCAATCTTTTCTTTATCTTCACCGCGACTTTGCCATTTTTTGACTTCTAGTTTGTAAGAAATATGCAGAAGGCACTCAAAAAATCGAATCCAGGCATGTAATGATGATATACCGAACTTCAAATGGTCTTCTTTAATTGGTTTACTAAGCATTTCATCGATATTGTTAAATTGCTTTATGGTACACTGGCAAATGTAGCATCTTTGACTCGAAGATGTGTCTGTTAAAGAATTGCAAACTTTTCCATCAACCATAGTTAAAGCTAATTTGTAATTTACTATTACTTGTTTTCCGTCAACAATTGCTTCGTAAGGAGTGAGTTTTTTTTCTTGTTCAAGTACATCACTAACCTGATTTTTTGTTTCTTCAGCAGTTTCTTTCAAAAATTCAATTTTGATAGGCCGACAAAATCGTGGAGATGAAGGTCGCGGATTTTTCCAGACACTTTTTTGTTCACTTGTGGCGCCATCTACATATATCATTTGAAGCGGCACAATAGAAGTAAAAAAAATACTAGCATCACTTTTGTCGGTGTCATTTTGGAATTTTTGTTTGAAACTGCTTTGTCCGGAAGTTCCATCCAAACCCCACTTACAAATTAAGGTTACACTAAAAGTATCATCGTTAGTGAGACTACCTACAACTTCTTTCTGAACTGACAATATGCGCTGTGTGGTATGATCCAGTAAACTCTGCAATGTAACCTCGGCACTAGATTCCGTAATATGTATTTCTGAAGCGGGAGGGTAGCATTCTTTTTTCGCTTGTAAAACGCGCTTATATGAAGGATACAATTTACAATTATGTCGTATGCTATTAGCTCGAATATTATTGTACATAATTTGAGACAATTTGTTTTCGACAAGTAAAGAAAGCGCCTCTTCCTTGGTCATTTGACGTTCGGGCTCATTGCTCAGTGAGGTTCTGTAGGTCTTCGCCTTCGATGGACTCCCTTCCAACACATCTTGCACAACTTTTGCCGCGTCCACATTTCCACCAGCGCGCAAACACATTTGAGTAGCGTAGGCCAGCTCTTCCGCACTGTGTCGACTTCTCATTTCCATAGATCGTCTACGTTTTGTCCGCTCACTGGATTCATCGAAAGAGCGAGATGGACGTCCCCGTTTGGAAGTATCACTAGTCGATTGTGTAACTGGCTTTAGTGGTGTATTAGTCGTATGGTAAAATTCGAAATCGATATTTAGCCAGGATTCATTTTTTGAACAAAAACGTGAATAAGTTCTTCTGCTTTCTTCATATTTTCTTTTCATTTTACTAATCAACAATCCTAAACTTTGTTTCATTTTGTCTGACAAATTACATGGAAGATTATTTAATTGTGTCAAATGATTTTCAATTTTAACTATCAAAGTTTTGTTTTCTTCATTTAAGGAGTGATGGATGATATCAAAAATTTCCTTTCTTGTCAGGATTTTTTTTACTGTTCCTGTAAAATATAGAATTGCAAACATCACTAAATATATTTTAAACAATTTGAAAATTTTGAAAAAAATCAAATTTTTTTTATAATTTCAAAAAATTTTGAAATTGTGGAAAATTTTAAAAATTTTAGAAAAATTTAATAATTTATAAAAAAAAGAAAAGTTTTGATAAATTTGAAATTTATTTAAAATTATGAAAAATTTTCAAGTTTTTGAAAAAATACAAATTTTTAATAATTTTTATAAAAAATTTAAATTTTGAAAAATTATAAACAATTTCTATTTTGTTGTTAAACAATTCAGCTGATTTATGAATATGGGTGATAATAATTAAAATTTTATGATACTTAATATATCTACATAATTGAATTAAAATAATGTTAATAACTTTTCAAATTCAAATTTACCGCCTAAATCATATTTCAAAATGGCGACGCACATCGGTAAAAACAGTGTCTTTGTGTTTGACGTGCTCGCATCAAGTTCTGTGATAATTTTATATATGAAAAACGAACCAAAAAAAAAACGTACATTACTTGCACAATAACAAAAAGTTGAATTATTACAAATAAATTATAATTGTAACAAATGGGGCAAGTCGGGGCAGCTATTTTTTTTTTAATTTGTTAAAAAATGTTCACAGAACAATATAAAATTGGTTTCAGAGCGGAGAGTTGTGGAGAAATTTACTTTTGCATGTTCAAACATTGTGTTTTTATTTTATTTAGGTATAAAAAATCACATTAAATATTCAATAATTAAACAAACATCAAACAAAAATTATTATGATCTATATGCAGGTCTGAATCTACTCACCTTCACCTTTATTATCCATCTTAGAACATTAATATATCTTGCACTATTAAAAAGTTACACGCAACTGAAAATACGCCGAAAGTGTCGTGTATGCATCCACCGCAACCTGACAAAATTGTGGTTATGTTGCGATCCACCGCACGCGACTCACGCCGGCTATTCGGTCTTCTTAGCGATGAATACGAACGCCTAAGATACCAACCTAAACGTGGGAATAGTTGAAATCCCCTAAATTGAAACTTAGATTTTTCGATTTTTGGCCAGGAATTTGCGATTTGGCATAACTGTGTGACGGGACGCAGCGCGCCGAATCTTGCCTATGCCTGCAAAAATGACTGAGGATTCGCCTAAACTCTATTTTTTCACAATAATTTTAACAATGTAATGTTATATCACAACTTCTTTTTATGGTTTTATGCAAATTGCATATACAAATGTTTCAACGTCTTTGATATAATTTTAAATAAACATTTAGTCTTATAAACGAAATAAATAAATAATATTGTAAATTTTGTTAATTTAATTAATAATAAGACCTGTTAAAATAAAACTATTATGCTTCACAACAAATAATGCTCAAAAATAGTTAAACGTATAACTCTAGAATAAATCGCCTGATTTTGATAGCTGACACATTTATGATAAACGTTCAAAAAAACATAAAAAAAACAAGATTTTCAAATTGTCCTTTTAGTCACATATAGAGGAAGGTTTAAAGATTTGAAATACACAAAAAAAATTTTTTTCAAGATTTTGACGAAAATCGCCTTTTTTGTCCGAACAGTCCCCTTAAGTAAAGGAATCATTCTTCAATCAAGAAAATATACCGAAATTCAGATTGCAGTTTTTACTGTGCAAAAATACCTATGAATGTTATTAGATTGAAGTCCCTGCGACTCAGGCAGAGGCAATCCCAACGACGACATACGATGTCTATCGGAACGAATTCGTTATAATCTGCAAGAAGTATTCTTAATATTTGTGAATATATGTGCTATCTTGGTTATTTTAATTTTAAGTTTTTTTTGATTTTAGTTAATAATAGCAGAATTTAAAATTTCTGATAATTTGTATTTTTGTTATCTGTTTTTTTTAGATTTAATGGTACATTTGAAATTTCTAATTATTCAATAGATTGGCTGGATTCTTACCGCCGAGTTGACGGAGTAGGACTTTCAGGTAGCCCAGAGATAAACCTGAGTCCGTGGCTTTTAAAGGGAACTCCAGTCTCATTTTTACTGGAGGTTCCTCGCCTTCCGCCAGCGCACGAAAATATGCACTAGACCACTTCAAAAGATCATATGGTTGCGTACGAATCGCGGCCTTGCAAAACTGTTTTAATACCATCGGCAAACTCGTTGGCACACTTATGTTCTGCTCACCGTTCGCTAGTTCCATCGGCGACATTATCAGCAATATAAATTTTTTGAAGGTCGATATTTGTTTAAAGTAAACTTTTATACTCAAATAAATGTTATGAATTTAACTTAGCACACATTACTTTGAATTTTTAACTAAATAAATTCTAATTTCTTAAAAAAGGTTTTGATTTGTCAATAGGATGTAAATTTTTTAAATAAATTTATTCGATAGTCGAATTAGGGAGCGAGATCTTTGCACAGCACTCGAGTCAATAATGTGAGCAGTTCTCGCATACCTGTTGTCAGACCAAGGGCTTGCAAGTTTCCAAGGGAACGGTATTGATATTGCGGTGTTTGCACGACTTTCTATTACGAATTAGGAAAAGAATATTTAAACTTCTGCAGTGATAAAATACATTATTTTTATTGATTTTTATTGGAGGAGGGACGAGTCAATGGTACCTGCATCCGTTATATGTAGTGTTTTCAATAAACAGTATTCAATTATTCATTGAGACACTAATATGCATCGTTGAGATGCATCGTTTTTAATTAGCTTATTATCGAAATCTGTAAATTCATCATAAATCTGTATTAGCATTTGGGGCATCAAAATTCGGGTAAGGCAATAATAATCAATAATAAAATAAAATAAACGTCGTATGCATATTAAGAGTTTTAAATCAAATATAACAGGGCTATTTAATTTTTTTATCAATAATGTACAAAAATTTTGTCTTTATAAAATGAAAACTTCATTTAACCTTTAGACGATCGGCCACTTTTTTGACGACTTTTCAGTATTAAGTGCTATAACTTTGTAACTATGGTATTTGGATTAAGTGTCGAAAAAGATGGCGCCACCTCCGCGCCACTATAGTGGCTT
>JABFPQ010000635.1:0-10766 GCA_022817265.1 Masnerella sp. ZL-2020
ATGAACATATTAAAAGCATTTCTTACTGCTATACGATACAAAGTATAATCTCTTCGTGTAACTCTTCAGTTATTATCTACTCTCATTATATTACGATGCCATCCTTGTGTTCCTAAAGGATACAAAAGTGGATAAATCCATGGTTCTACGTTCGGATCCAATGTACTTACATATTGTAAATTTTTAGTGCTTTTGTTTCGAATAGTAACATAGGATTCTGGAATTTCACCATCCGCTGTTGTAGAAAAAATTGCTGCAACCTCATTTACTCGCTGGAAATTATATCTTCGCTGATCCATTCCTGGTTTTAATGAAAATAATAATTGAAGCTCTGAAGGTGCATCACTATTAGATTGTATTTGGTCTTTTAATTCCTGTGCCATCATTTCGTAGGATTGTGAAAAAACATTATATTCTCTCATCATGACATCAAGCGATTCTAGAATGTCATTATCAAGATGGTCAAAAATTGATGTGCGATGATGTAAAGCTTCATTAGGATCGACAAAAAATAATTGACCAAATGTTGGAGCTTCATCATTATTAGGATATAGAGAAGTGTTAATTTGATAATATATTTGTCCCAAAATTTTAAAGCAAAATGGGCCAGGACGTCTTTGATTAGAATTAACTAAATTAGCATTGAAAGATGCGAATGCAAATGAATTATTGTAGGATCGTATGTCTTGATAAAACTGTGATGATTTCGGATTGGATCCATCAAATAAAGTACGAAGATAATCGGGAGGGTCAGGCATAGCATCCAAATGTACTTTGCCGTGACTGCAGCAACCACTAAAAGATTGGCCATTTTTGGTTGCTACTTTTTCAGATGCGAAATGGAGTGCATTGCAATAATTACAAGATACATCCATTTTGTCAATATAATGCTCTACAATATCAATTACATTTTGTCGCTGAATTTCAGAAACGTCACCCTGAGCATTTTCACGCTGAGCATTAGTTCCATTTATTTCAGTTGACGTAAATGAAGGACCTTCTCCAGTAATTTGATCAATTTGTGAATATGTGTATTCTTTTGTTAACAGTGAATTTTGTTGCTGCTCCTTCTTTTTAAGTCTGTATCGACGTTGAGCTTCTAAATTTTTTAATCTTCTTGTTTCTTGGTATTTTTTCTCTTCTTCTTCAGTTCTTTGTTCTTTTATTTTAAGTTTTTACCGGTGTTGAGCTTCTGCATGTTTTAATTTTTTTGTTTCTTGAAATTCAGTTTCTTCTTCTTCAGTTCTTTGTTGTTTTCTACGAGGCATACTTAATATATATTTTTTTCAATTTGTATATATTTATATTAATAATCTAAAATTTGATCTCTAATTTAAAAAATAATTACGATTAAAAATGAAAAAAAGATATTATATTGATTCTTGAAGTTTTTTATTTGTATCCAATCAGTTAAGATATTTTTGTAATTAGATTAGAACTCAGAAATTAAGATTTTTGAACAATAAGATATAAATGAATGTATCTAACTTATTTATACTGGGAGTATACAATATCAATTAGGTATTTTTAACATCTATTGAGTTAAATTGAGAACAATACAATATATTGTATTGTTCTCAATGGTTAATTTTTCAGAATTTTTCAGGTTCAGTTGTTCAGGGTTTTGCTCAGGTTGTTCAGGGTCTTGTTCAGGGTCTTGTTCAGGGTCTTGTTCAGGTTGTTCAGGTTGTTCAAGTTCAATCTTTACACATACATTCAAAAGTTCTCTAAAAAGTCAGTTCATTCAGTATTTCTAAGGGTCTGTGGTTCAAAATCAGTTTTCAGTTCAAAATTTTAAGGAGGGTATTGTATGATTTATTGTTCATTTTCAATAAAATATATTACATAATAATCAATACAAATAATTAGACATATGTTCGTTTCGTCGATACGTATGTTCTTCGTTCCACCGCTTCTTTTCCTGAAACACAAAATTATATTTCACTATGTAATAACTTTCATCGTTTGTTTAAAAGAAAATCTTTCTTTGAAAATAATATATTTACCTTAGTTTATACTTCAATTCGCCTTAAGTCCTAATTTTTATAGGTTTTATTTATAGTTGAATTAATCTGAAAAGAAATATCCAATTTCGTAAATAATAATATTTTCATCATAATATCGTAATAAAGTGGTAATACTTGTCTATTCTAATAACCAACGGTTTTGTGAACTATTTACATAAAAATTACTTAAACTTTATATTAACGCAATTTTTGAAATTTTTAGAAAAAAATTTACCGTTTATAAAAATTATTGCAAAAATCGTTGATTATTCAAAAATGATTCCAATGATTTCAATGAATAAAATGATTTAAAAATATAATGTGTATACGGTTTACATACAAAAAAAAATGCATGACAATGAGGAAGCACATTGATATAAATTTTATGAATGTATAGTTTACACGACGTTTACATATTTGCAAAAAATTTATGTAAATCTGGTTAAGTGGGTAAGAATATAACTGAATTAAAATCACTTAATTTATTACGTGAAATAAAACTAAAAAAGAAATTATTGGTATACGTAATTTAAATTTTTTTTTTGAATATTTGTGTAAAAATTTGTATTAGGCTTAAAGTCCCAATTTTGTATGACACCTAAAGCATCTAATTATTTTATTAGAAACAAAATCATACAAATTTTCTGAAATTCGCAAGTATTTTTTTAATAAAAGTATTTTTTAACACATGTTTTATCTACAATCTTCAAAATATGAAAAATGAGCAAGTTTTATCATGGATGATATTTCTAAACATTTGTATAATATTTATATGAATGAATTTATATGAAAGTTTTGAAATCCATATATTAATAATAAATAATCATAATTTGCAAATACAATAATAACTTGAAAATTTTTGGTAAATTTTAAATTCTAATAAATTCTAATAGACTATGAAAAGAAAATGTTATATAAAGAATATATAAAATACAAAATAAATTCGCAAACAGACCCTATAAACACAGCAGGACGCAAATGTTGTGATCAAAATTTGATCAAAATGTTTTTTCAGGGAATAAGGACAAATAATATTCAATGAAATAAGGATTTGAATGTTCATTTCAACATAACCTCTAATTTTCTGTCCCATATTATATAAAACGCAACCAAAAAGTTAACCCAAACATAATTATTGTATATTATTATATAAAATATAAACTAATATAAATTAATTAACCTAAAACATATCACATGTAAACTTACATTCAATCAGTTGAAGACATTACAATTTGATTGTAATCAAAATATTGCTGCACTTAATTTTGAACATGGAACACACCGTACAGAATAATACGGCTATTTTATTAGTCGTTTCCTTCAAAGGTTCAAACGGTTGAATTTTAAAAAGCAAAATATTTTATATATTAGCTATGTAAATTTTAACGATATAAAAATAATTGTTTTTTGTTATACAAAGAAATACATTTGAAGAAAATATCTTATAAGATAAAAAAATGTTTATGAATCCTTAATAAAAAATTATATGATTGGAATAAAAATAAATGAATCTGTCAATGAAATCATACAAAAATGTTATATTCCGTTAATCAATGAAATCATACAAAAATGTTATATTCAGTTGAACAAATGAAATTTAAAATCAAATATATTGTAAAACAACCTTAGCATGTTATTTAGACAATATACAAAAGAAATTTTCTATAAATGAACATAGTTAATCAATTAGTTATTAGTTATTAATTCATTTAATTCTAAAAATTGAAGATTATTAATTGACAGTCATGATCAAATTTTAACACTTTTTTGTATTCGTGTATTTAAAGATATAGATTGTTAATATATAGAATATTATTTGCCTCATTTCAGGCTTGTTAAATATAAAATATTGGAGTTCGAATATCGTACCTAGTTCTTCTATCTGTTGCTTATTTTTTATAACTTGTTTTGTCACAATAGTTGGTTTAGTTTCATTTTTCCGTAAAGCTTGGAATGCGTAATCATTACACTGTTGTCCAATTAATTCGGGAACTCTAGCAACGAATCGTTCTTTTTTAAGATTTTCCCATGAATTATATTTGCATTTTGATAATAAGTATTTAGCAAAATCTAAAATCAAATAAAATAATGTAAATTATAATTATGGACACAGTAAATAAATAAGTAAGAAAACGAAAAATGCAAACTCTACGAAAGAAACCTAAGTGGGTACCCAAACAGGAAATTGAAACAGGTACCTATCTAGGTTTCTTTGATGGAACCAAACTACCTACCAAGGTTCGTTTAATAGTGCCATTAATGGTATCTTCAATAGTTTTATATTGAAATTTATAGAGCGACCATTATTGGAACCATTAAAGGAACCTAGATAGGAACCTATTTCAAATTCCTATCTGGGTTCCTACTTAGGTTTTTTCCTTAGGAAAGTGACTGCATAGCGTAGTTTAAATAAAAATGGCGTTAAACATAATTTTTGCCGGATATTTATTAGGATCTGAAATGGAGGCGTGGATTGCAAAAAAAATGGTCGTTTTAGATGTACCAAATGACTTTTTATGGAATTTATAACAAAACTGGACATAAGTAGATGTTTTTTTTGTAGATGTGTCATGATTCTTTTTGTCAAATAAAATTTTTTCTGTTCACTTTTGTAAACAATGTATGTTTAAATTTGATTTGTATACTTTGAAAATAGTTCATTCAGGGCTCGTATTCTAGAGTTCTCGTACCGGTATGAGAAACTTGGCATCACTGTCCAACACTTGAATGATCCATTTGTCTCTCTTTCTCCCTCATACTAATTTTACAGGTACGAGAACTCGAGAATACGAGCCCAGGGGCCTTATTCAGTAAGGTTCAAAACGTGAAAGTTACAGCTTTAACGGTATTGGCGTTTCTCTTTTTCTCCCATAAATGAGAGAGAAAAAATACTTTCAGAATCTTAATCTTCGCGTTTTGAACATTACTGAATAAGCCCCCAGGTGGCGTATTCACACATGTTGGATCCTAATTGTAGGTATAAATGATAATATGACAAATATATTTACCTCCTAGCGCATTCATTTTTGCAGGATCCAATTTCTTTTTCTTGATAAGCTTTCCACTGGCATCTTTAGTTCGCGATTGTCCTGTAGGGCTGCTTTCTTTCAGGGTTTGCTCACCAAATAATATTTTCAACAATTCTCGTACTGCACGTCCGGGAGTAGATTTATTTTCTACGTTTTCAAATTCTTCATTACCAATGTAGAAAGATCGGCCAACATGCCTCTGTAAAAAAATACTTATTATGAAAGTTCTTTTGGGGAAAATAATAAAATAACAGAAACATATTCTGCAATATAGATTTGCAATTCCAAAACATAAAATATAATAAAATCACACTTCATTTTTTCCAAATTTAACAAAAGTTAAATCAAAGCAACAGTCAAAAAATTGACGAGCAATCATGCAGCGTATTTCATTCTTTTCCAAGATTGAAAACGAATAACTCATCAACGGAGAAATGAACCGCTCCTCGGAGATGATGGAACTTTGCGCAGCAAATTTGATCTTAGTACTTTGCCGTTTGAAACTGAAGGCTCGTTTTCAATAAATAAGAAAAAAGATTAAACAAACATTATTAAATGAAAGAAGGTTGAGAACCTGTTTAGTAACCGGGTCGTGGTATCCAACAGCATGGTAGTGTCCATCGCGATCGGCCATTTTGGCATTACGCTGTTTCAGATTTCGGATCTCATCTAAAAAAAAGAAAACATTTCTTTAATAATAAATACTTACAATATTAATTTTATTGATAAAAATTTTAAGACAAAGACAATAGTATTTTTAGTGTACCTTTTATATTTTGTATTTCCTCAATAACATTTTTTTGTAGAGCAATATTCGCTCTAGTCGCTTCTGCTATTAAAATTTGATTATCCACATTTCTTTGTTTTTCTCTCTTTAGCTCCAGTTGCAAATTTTCATTGCATATTCGTAATTGGCATGCATCACGATTTTGTTGGGAGTTCTCAATTAACAACTTTTTTACTTTTGATTCACACTATAAAAATTGATTAAATAATTTATCTTTATAAAAAATACAATAATTTAATATACAACAAATGTTTAACAAAAAAATTATTTTAGTAAACTCGGGCAAAATAAAAATTTAAAGCCTTTTTGTATATACTGAGAAAACACTGGAGGTACCTAACTTCCAATGTCGATGAAACTGACAGCGCCGATTAAGTGACGATCTGAATTCCCCAAGTTCAAGTTCACAGACCTCCAATTTGGCGAATTTAGATCAACAATTCATTGGCAGTGTCCGTTTTCATATATACTGATACAATAAATGTAATATATACAATATTATTTCATAATTTGTTCTTAATCAGGCAAAATATACGCATAACATGAATATTTTTTCAGAATAATTTTGTAACGTGTTTATCGAAACTGGTATTTAATATTTGCTAGCATAAGCAATTTTTATATTGGTAATTTTTTATTAAATCTTAATTTTAAAGTTTAAAACGAGTTTTCAACTCAACAATATATTTTTCTGCACTACCTTAGCACAATCCTTTGCTACATTTTCTTTATTGGTATCCCTTGTTCTTGTTGATTTTCGTTTTTCAGTTTGTAAATGAATCTTTTCCTCATCGTCCTCAGATTCAGTAAAATTATACACATTAAATGAAGAATTTGGGCGATTCAAAACCGCTTCAGACAGTACTGTCTTAATCACGTTGTCTGAACTTAAAATCTGTGAAACACGTAAATTATCATTACATTATTTGATTATTCCTACAGTTTAATGAATCAATAAAAATCAAGAACATTAGAAAAACTTTGACATTGTAGTAAATTTGTTGACAATAAAAGAAGGAAAAATAAACTTGTGGAAATTGTTATAAAATTGCAACGGGTAAATACTGTTGTACAGTAATCCTAAAGTAAATGTAATTAAAATAATCAAATATATGAAATGAAATACGTTGAATACCTTGACGAATGACTCATTTTCATCAATTTCCTTAGCTGCGCAATTGTTGTTGTCAATTTTTTTTTTCAAGTTACTTTCATCCAGATCATTAGAGAATTCATCAGAACTTAAAGCATTTAACGAAACAGTTTCTGCGTTTACGTTTTCCGAAACGGCCGTTGTGTTTTCTTTTTGTGCATCATCAGATGAATTAATGATCTGATCAATCAGGTTGGTTTTTAAATTACTATTTATTGTTATGTCTGCAGACACTGAGGAAATACTTTCTTCATCAAAAGATAATTCTTTTGCATCGCCTTTCAAATTGTTTTTTGCCTCATCCATTGTCTGCTGATTTTCAGAAGATTTAGCAGAATTCGAAGATTCTGTAGTTAAAACCTCGGTACGGGTATTTGTGGCTTCTTCTAAAATTTCTAAAACTTTGTCCTTTTGTCTATTTTGAGACATCACAGTTTTCTCCACCTCAACATCAATTGTGTTTTCCACACTAATGCTGGAATCATTAACCTACAAAATAATAACATTTGTGCGGCTGTTTTAAATAATATTTCATTTGATAATTAAATATATTTCACATTTTTATGATACTTACTTTGCAGGAGAGTTCGGCGATTTTCTTTCCCATCCAATCCGGCATATCTGTCTTCTTAGTTCCTTTATCAAAACCTTTATTCTTCGTTCTGGAGTTCGTCTCCTACAAAAAATTCTATTTTAAAGATTTTTATCTCACACGTAGGGTAAAAGTGCCTACTTTTCCCACTAAACTTGACTGGAAAAGTGCTCACTATTCCAACTCAATTTGATTGGTAAAAGTAGGCACTGTTACCACTACTCGTAAGATAAAATATTGTACTCCACTAATGGGAATAGTAGGGACTTTTCCCACTAGTGAAATAAAATACTATTTTCGGGCCATTCTGTTTAATAAAAGAGCCATTGACATACCTCATCTTTTTCTATTTCACTTGCAGATTCGCATTTAGCTGCAGGTGGAAATTTTGTTCGTTTCTGTAAAATTTTCCGTAACTCATCTTCCGTTTCTGCACAGATAAAGTAAAAAAATGATTAATAAATGCTTACAAATATTTACCATCAAAGAACATAATCTCTAAACATATATGCAAATTCAGTTATATTTTTCAATTCTTATAGACGAGTAAATGTCTATTACCATACTTACAAATATGAAATAATTTTATCCCTTAATCCTGCATTTCATAAAAATTTTTTACACTTGCAATTAATATAAAAATTATTTTTTTTCAGCTATTTTTTTATATCAATTATTATGAATTGAACATTTAATATTATAATAAAATCGTCATTTTTTGTATAACCTTTACGTTAATAATAAAATAAAATATTATTGATAATGGATGTCTAATCATCCCATAGAATTAAGGGTTAAAATTTACATTATAATAATGAATATATAAATTATTTTGTAAATAAAAATAAATTAATAAAAATATATGATGTAATAATTGTTAAAACAATAATGCTTACTGGCAACAGAACCAACGACTCCTTCGTATGTCTGACCATCTTTCCATTTTACTTGAAATTTCTTCGTCAATAATTTACTCAAATCAAAATTCTGGATGTTGTCTGAAGTAACGATTCCAGTTTCATTATTCTTTTTAGGAAGTCTTACTGAACAGAACAATAAGTCTACATGTTCATTTTTCTTCTTCTTTGATTTTGAATTTGTTTCGTCTGACGAAGATTTTCGTTTTTCAGAATCCATAACTGATTTTTTGCAGTCACATTTCACTTTTCTACATAATAAACAAAATATCCAGTATTTTTCCATAATTTAATTAAAATACATATAAATATAAATTTTAAAATTTAATATCTGCAAAGGTTTGATAAAAATTGCAAATGTTTCAATAATATAAATAATAAAAACATAAATAAATTGTATATTATCAATTAAAATTTGTGCATCACATATATCAGCGAATATTACTTACCAAAAATATATTTGAAGCAGCACTAATTTGTATTTGCTAAAATATATTTTAACCAACTTTAATAAAACAGCCGAGTTATACAGAGAAACAAGTCGACCACTGTTGAATAACCTTGACCGACTAATGTGAAACAATCAGACAGAGAGGGATGTACGGGGATGAGAGAGAAAGAATGTTTGGTATGAAAACATTAGGCACTGCTGGGAACTGACCGCGCCGTTTCGTCTAGTTTCGTCACTCCTTGTTGTTTGTCCTTGTATTTGTGAATATGTAATAATCGTTATTTATTAGGATTTTATTTATCAATTACGACTAACTGAAAGCAATATTCACTGTGATTTGATATATTTCAATGTTCAAATTGTTAGGTCACTCTAACAAAGTGTATATTTGCATTTGATAATAACAGTTTCAAAACAAAAAGTTTTCACGAGGTTTACTTTTATACACAAGTGACCAAGTTAAACAAATATTTTTTCGCAAAGGATGTAAAACGAAATATCTCAGCGAAAATAACACAACATTTGGTAAGTGTAATATTTGCTGTATAATTTTGTCTGAAATATATGTTTTATGAACAATAGGATAAGGAAGTATCTCTAATGCTATCTTTGTTTATTTCACTAAAGTCTCTATGCGTTTGTCTTTGTCTTACTTATAGTACTTCCATAGCCTATGGTAAACAAACTGTAAAATGACCTTAACCCTACTTTTTAATACTTTTTTACTAAATTATTGCAATTACATTTTTTAGTGCCATTTGAATTCTATGATATGTTATCAAATAATTTTTTACAGATAAAAGAATTATTGTTAAAATTTTCGCTTTTACTCTTTAATCAAAAAAGTGAAATACTTATCACAAAAATTGAAATCATACTTTTTTGTACATGTAATTTAGATTATTTCAAATTAAAAAAAAAAAAACAATTTCATGAATTAAACTATTCGTTAGTAATTATATTGATAAAAAAACTAATTGTCTTTCATATTTTCAGATTCAATTAATTTTTGGACAGTACCACAGTGAAACTTTTGACAATACCATAGTGATGGAAAAAATAACAAGTACCAGTGGAAAAGACACATCAAATGAATTGCAAAATTCACAATCCATGCTTCATGTTCATCGTACCACAGAATGGAGAAAAGAAAAAAAGAGAAAATTAGGTAAATTACAATTTTTATACCAGGCACAGTGTTTTGCAAAATCTCAATAAATTTATTTTAGTATCCCATTGGCTACAGTTCAGCCAGTTTCCAGTTCCTTAGTAGACGAAAGACAACAATTTTAAATTTGAGTATCGAATTTTAATGTTAGGATTACAATTTGATATTAACATTGTACAACTTTTTCTTTCAAATTTGTATTTTTGAAATCAATTTTGAATGTGATTTTTGTGATTCTTTCAAGAGTACGATCAATAATCTTGTTTAAACTGCTATAAATGGATCGATAATATATTTGTTACTGTTTTGCTTTTCATTTATACCAATTTGACATTATTTTGCTCACTTCTGGATTTTAAAAAAAAGGTTATCAATAGCACAACTGCGCAAAGCTAGGCAAACGCCATAAGTCAGAAAAAGACAAACTCATTGTGTTGTGAATGTATTAAACAAAGAAAACTTTGTTTAATTCATAGTTCTAGATTTAGTAGTGTTGGATGTTAGAATTTTACAAGCAAGCGTTTCGCCACTATTACGGAGGTTGCCACATTTATTAAAAAGTAAGATTGAACTTTAAAAATCACACCACTTATAAAATACATTTTTTGCCATTTTTTGGCAAAGTTTGAAGAATTTTGACCACATCGTTTGAGAAATATTAAT
>JABFPQ010000636.1:0-10763 GCA_022817265.1 Masnerella sp. ZL-2020
CGTGAATCCAAAAGTGATGCGCAAGGGATGGCAAACGATTGCGATCTTTAAAATAAGGTTTTTACGATTGGACATTTATACTTTGCCTTAAGAACAGTTTGATTCCAAGTTAATGCTTATGCAAATCTCTTTATACGGGTAAAATTGCAACAGGAAATAGGAATAACTTGATCCTTAATTTAAGAATCCAGACAAGTCGTCGTTTTTGACTCAGCCGGCCGTTATTAATCTGCAACAAAAAAGGGGTCCTTTTTTCCAACTAACACTAATGATAAATTAACAAAAAGTAAGACTAAGAGGTCCGACGTTACGTCACATTCTGCGCATGTTTTTTGCTATCTTGATCTTGTTTCGATGTTTATAGGTGGGCCGTAATGTTGGCCATGATTCACATTCTCCAAGTGACGAGTATTTCTTTGCCTCCATCATTTTAATTATAAAAACTATTTATATATAGTTTATCAACGTTCTCTTTTCTGCAGGATATAAGTCACCGTGTTCGTTATATTTAAATATTCAAATGTGGACCATTCGTTTTGGCCCACATCTATACGTCGTGATCGGATTCAGGACATGGCAATTTTGTAGACATTCTTGAAAACATTTTTTGATTTTTTGGTAGAACATTAATGATTTTCTAATTAAGAGAATATTGGGATTTTTTGAGTTTTTCATTTTTTGTATTTTTGTTTTGGAATCAAAACGAAAAAATTGGGTATTTGACTATTTTTGCAAAATATTTTTCTGAGTAAAAATGTACTTTTCCTGCACCTTGAAAAGATCGAAAAAAACCTTTTTTTCTTTATGCATTTTCAAGTTGTCCCATTTTTCAAATTGCAAATAAATTCAATTTCATGAATTAAATAGATAGAGTGAAAATAACAAATAAGTAACATTTTTTTTGTTAAAAGCATTTAATTTTTCTCGAATCTTTTTATTAAAATCTGGATTTTTTCTCAATACCATTTTTCTGATTAATTAATTAAGTTTCGAGATTTAAAATTTAGAATTACTCATTTTCAAAATATCCACTTATTTCATCCGTTTAATTAACGCGGTAATGAGTGGAGTAATTTCGTTACTTGAAAAGGCTTAATGAATTAATAAACCTTCGGCAAAAAGTCGACGAGTATTAAATATCAAATAATTACAGAAGTCTTCTGGGTATATTCCGCATTCCGTCTATATCTTTGCAACCGAGATGGCGGCGGACTACGATAATTTATTAACTAGTTCTGCAGGTTGAACCCTCCTATTCACGACTAACTTGTTAGGTTATATTCTCGCTCTAGAGATAAGTTCTATAAAGAATTTCACATCCTGCAGCGTTTAATACGGTAAAAATGCAGCAGCCTCTTTCAGGTTCTATTGATAACAAATTTGCATCTTATATATATATATATTGGATGCCAAGCTAATACACTTGTCGGTCGTTACCAATTCGACCGACTCGACTATAAATTTCTCGTCGAAGGAAATATAACTCCGTATCAGATGTAATATTATTATTTCCATCAAGATATGTGATTATTTAGTCGTATTTTATGAAATGGTCATCTAACATTTTTCTTCAAATTGATTTTTCAGGTTAAATAAATTCGTATTAGGTTATTATATCATTTTGATTTTGTAACTTCTAATATTAACATATAAATAAAAACATGCACTAATTAAATAGATAAACAAATTTTGTCATACCACTATATATATAATATTTAAAGATTAACAGTTAACATTTTGCACGAAATATATGACTTGAATTTTAAAAAACGTGTTTTTCGGTTTAATTAAAATTTTAAAAATCACTATTATATAGTACTTATAACTTCTTGAATATTATTATTCAAAATAAGTGAAAGTTGTTTTGACTTGTCGCTATAAAAGTTTCAAATATATGTCAAATTATGTAATTTCTTGCATTGATATGTTTTATTGTGACAACGAATTATCTTTACAAGCCTGCATTTTGAGCATTGATTGCGCATATTATTTATGAGATATAAAATAACAGTTTTAAGGATTATTACTTCCGATATGATCACAAATGTTATCTGATTTAAAACGTTTAATTATGTTTATCTTTACTAATTTGAAGATAATAATAACATAAAAGCAACAATGAGTTGTCATATACACGTACCCCCTAGCAATTTGAAAGATAAAACACTTAAATACGTTCATTAAGAGTCGGTAATTACTATACATGATTGATAAGCGACATAAATTGTAACCCTTTACAACAATTATAATATGGATTAATGGACTTTAACTTTTTTAAGAATATTTTTATTTATGGCTCATTATCATAAATATATCAAAATGTACAGATTTTTTACTATGATTTAATTCAAATAAATATATATTTTTGTCAAAACATTAATATAAAGCATTGTTCACAATCAAAATTGTGAGAGTTTTTTTCATTAGAGATATATCGACATCATTGATCGATGTGATATTTCGATTTAAAATTAGAAACATAAAGCCTTTCAATTAAAAAATCGAGTATAATATTATAGCGTTTTAAAATAAGGGTGAAAAGTTTCTCATCGTTTCAAATATTTGACAATATTAAAAAGTCAGTTGACATAATTTTTTCTTTTCTTTTTTTTTCTTTTCTCATAAGTTCCCAGTAATAATATTATTTTTGTCGAAAATTTGAATAAAGAATCTTTCATTTTAGAAATCAACTAAAAAAGTCAAGTTTCCAGAATGAGGTGATACTACTAGACTGAATAACAGAATATGGAAGTTTCAATTTAAGACCACGAGACTGAATTTCAGAATATGGAAGTCCGAATTTCAGATCCATATAGATAGACTAAATTTCAGATCAATATGACTGAATTTCTGATTATAGAAGTATCAAATTCAGATTTTGTGATATCATATTTTGTAGAGTGACGAGGTGAACTTTCAGTTTGTAAACTTGAAACGAGATGTATTTTTAAATGAAAAAAATTATCTTAGTTTTATAGACACTTTTCGTAATATAATAAAAACGCCAAAAGTTTTTGCAAAAGATACACAGAATGTATCTAAATATCTTCAAATGAGACACTTTTACAGTTTGGACAATTTTACATATGCACGTATAGCAAACAGTTTCTAGATATATATTGCCGAAGTGTACAGCATTTTTGCTCAAACTTTTTATATAGCAAATGGATGATGAACTAATCTGAAAAACAGGTAAAATTAATTAACTCATCTAAAAAATTACTCATCTTTTCAGTAATTTTTCCTATTTTTTGGATTCTTCCATTCATTTCTGTACAATTCAGCAATTTTTAATGTTACTTCCCTATATCTTATATTATCTATCTCTCGAAAACTTTCTCATTATTCAATGAAATTTATCCAAAAAATCCCGAAATCTTTTAAGGGGACTGGCAAGTAAAAAATTACGAACAATTGAAAAAAAAGAATTTTTTTGCATTTTTGGATACCTTTTCATATACAGTTACATTTTTTTACGAAATATGTCAAAAAGTTATTGCAATTAAGTATTAGTAAGTGCGTACTTAAAGTCGTATACGTACTTCAAGTACATTTTTCTCGAAAATTATTTTTTGATCATTTTCCGATTTCATGTACCCATTTTGCGCCCCATTTTCATCCGATTCTCTTCATTCTTTTTTAAAAATTTAATTATCTAGGGGCGCTCGGGGTAATTTTGTGACTTCAGGGTAATGTGTGATGGGCCGATTATTATTGTCAAATTTGAAAAATAAAACAAAAAACTGTTAAATATTGTTTCTTTATATCTTGATCAAGATTCGATCAAAGTTTGACCCGAAATTATGTGAAAACTATTCAGATTTTAATATTAATAGATGCCGCGGTACAAATCTTTGGATATCAAAGTTTGCAATGTTTGATTCAAAGTCTATTTTCTCGTAATATTTCCTAATTTTCATAGACAAAATGCTTGTTTTTACTTCATTATGAACTAAGTTTTTAAACCTAACAATAAAAATTAATTTGTTGAATGATATATTGTTTAAAAATTAGAATCACAATTACCCATACCAATTGCAAAGTACGGTGTAATTGTGACTGCGAGCGGGCGGGTAATTGTGACGCAAGCAGATGAACACGCATTGAAAAAATTAAGGTTTATTGAAGAAAAATCAACGTAATTATTATACACAAATGTAGACTTTTTTGTCAATAATTACTTTTATACAAAAAAACACTAAAATATTGTTGAAATCAAACGGCATTTTATTATCAATTCTGGTTGTTTACGTTAACATAACCTCAAAGTAGCGTAACAGTTTTCTCGTAAAAAAATCAATTTTTAAGCAATTAACATTAACGTCAAGTTTAACATAATTAATACAGAAACATAGCAAATATGATAAGAATGATTTGAGTGTACTTACGTTTATTTTTCTTCAATAAACTTGAATTTTTTCAAATAAGTGCTTAAAATAATACATTGTTTTACATTTATTATATTTATAAAATAATATTTGTTCCAATGATTATTAAAATTAGAAACAAAATGTTCTTATGTCACATAAAACAATACTTATTCAAGACTATGTTTTAAAATTGAAACGAATGTGATAACATTGTGAAAAAAACTTGAAGAAAAGTGTATTACAAATTGAATTCATTTTATTATTGATTTAGATATTCAAAAATAACTTTAAACGTAATTATTCATAGAATCACAATTACCCCATATACCGTCACACATTACCCATCAGTATGGGGTAATGTGTGACGCTGAGACGAAAAAAGTAAATTAATATTTCATTGTTTATTAACTATATTTTCACTCATTTTATGATTGGAATATGTTACTTAGATCTGAAATAATAAGTTATGTAATTTAAATAAATTAAATAATATATTTTTTTGAAAAACAGTGGAACTAAAGTTCAACATTGCGTTTTGGCGTCACAATTACCCCGACTGCCCCTATATAATAAATATAGGAATCTCGATTATAAAAACAATAACAGAAAATGAATAAATCATGCATATACAATACACGTACGAAATCGCTATTGTGATAAAAAAATATGACAATAATGTCGAGCAAAAGATCAAGCCGAAACACAAAATACTCCAAGAGGTCACGAACCTCTTGATCTCGTACTACCCGGATGTTTTGCCCTGGTTGCCAACATTCTCCCAATAATCATTATCGCCCTCCTCCGTTGTTTACACAAGGAAAAATACATGAAATATGCCTAAAGTGTTCTCTTATCTGCAAACCAAATTACATTTAAAAATACCCAAACAAAATCACATTTTAAACATACGTTTCAACATTAAAAATTTTATTAAGAACTACTTTGCAAATTTATCCTGAATACATTAATTAAACATTCTTTTTTAATATTTCGTGAAAAGTATATTTCATATTTTTATCAAGTATATCTTAATTCAATCACAAAAATTATAAAAAATTTCTAGTAAAATTAACAATTGAAATAAATTTGCTAAATTCTTAGTTTAATAATTCTATAATTTCATTAATAATAAAATGATGCACTTTTTGGAGTAATATCACTTCAAAAGATTATTCATTTTGAACGTCTTAATTAAGACACTGATGTCTTAATATCCTACCCTAAATGCACGTATTCAATTATTATTATATAAAACGTCATCTGGTGACTTAAAATTCGAACGAATAAGAGGGTTTCTCATTCACACGAGTGTATAATGAATTAAATCGTATCTAATCAATCGGAAAATCATTCAATTCTTAAATCCAAATCCACACATATATTTGAATACGAATGTTAATGCGGAAAGTAACAGGATATGAAATTCAAATTGCGACTGCAAATCGCGAGAGATGGTAGGAAGTTAAAGAAAGGATCGAACTGGTCCACACGCGCGCACCAACCGACACCTCCTGTTCCCCTAGTATGTAGAAGCTGAAGATCATCTCGAGATGTGGTCCATTCGCATCCCAATCAATTTCGACCGCGCCTCTCAATAAAAATCTTGCTTCCGTTAGCATTTCATACTGTTCTGTGAACCGAAGGAGCGTTCGAATATTTTGACGTTGCCAATCAATCGAATACAAAGAAATGCTCAAATTTTGTCGTTACCTTCGTTTCGCTTTTCACCTCTCGCGGTAACCAAATGTTTGACTAAGGAAACTTTTTATAAACGTTCCGACAACAGTGCCTTTGCCACTACTTCATTTATCTAGCGATCCTAATCTCTCCAGTTAACAGTCAGATCACATAGTATCTAATCTCAAACCCGCAGGCCGCTATCTCAAACATCGCGCGCCAAAGTGCGCGAAATTCGGAACCGAAAGAACGCTCCGAGGCGATTGTTAAAAATCGATTTGCCCGATTTCGTCGCAATCCGAGTTTTTACGCGAATTATCTTAAAAGTTCATTAAACGAGTTGAAACTATAGCTACGTTAGGCAACGCTCTGCATTGAGTTCACGTCTACCTTGTGCCACCTCTTGCCACGGTCTAATACCTGGTTCAGCATGTGCGAAAGTGAGTGGCAAACGAAAGATAGAACATCCTATTTAATGTATGAAAAGACGCATGTATGACTTATGTATATTATGAGATTATAATAAAATAAGAAATTGTTAATGATTGCAAACGATTAGCGTTTATTAAGTTTTGGGGCGAAAATAGTTGAAATCAAATTCGCCTTAATCGTATTGTTACTCGAATTGTAAATCTTTGTAATGGTTTAATTTCTTTAAAAAATGATCTTATCATTGAGATTATAAGAATTCAACGAGGTGTGAATAATTATTTATATATGATTAAAATATACAAACCGTGCAATATAGTCTAGAAAATCATATTTCTTCATATTTTTATCAGGGAACTAGACCTAAACCGAAATACTAAAACGCGCATATATACAGTGCTAGGATGCACCTAAACATGAAATAATATCTTATCATATACAAAGATACGATTTAAAATTTTATTTTCATTTTAATTCGCGATATACTTTTAGCTTTTATAATTATAAAACTTATCCATTGTTTAAATTATTGTTAATTTAAATCAATAAATACATATTTCTGCTGATGTTATATATAATCTTCATTCACTACAAAAACAGGTGTTTTGTTTTAAAACGTTTTTGGCGGGAAAACACCAAAGATGTTTTGAAAATCGTTTTAATGTTTTATTGTAAAACATATTTGGTGTTTTCCAGCCAAAAACGTTTTAAAACAAAACACCTCTTTTTACAGTATTCTTTCACAATTTTAATTTTGTTATTAAAATCAGTGTATTTTATAAAAACATTATCAATTATTTTGATATTTTTTAAATTAAATTTCATTTTCTTTTGATTTCGAGTTTTGTAATCACATATTTTAATTTTCAACCTCAAAGCTGTAGCTTTTTACAACATATCTATAACATTACACGTATGCACTAACACAGAAAAATGATGTATGCCGCGCTTCCGTGAATGTTCTAAATTCCTGATAAAACGGGGACGTTAAGACAAGTGGTGAACCAACATTCGCACGCAACAAGTTGCAAGCCAAATTCACTTTCTATGAAACTGGAAACATTGAATACATTATATCTATATATACCGCGGCTATAATGAGCGTTATATAAGATCACCGATTTAACAATAATGATTATTTAACAATGCAATTTTGAAAATGACTTAAAGTATTTGCAAATTTTGGTTATATATATAACAGATGGAAATATTCCATTTTTCACATTAGCAAATAATAATCATTTTTATATACAATTAACCATTTAGATTAAAATGTTAAAAAGGTGTGATATTTTTTATTGTCATACTCAATTGAAAATTTCTGCATATTCTTTCAAATCATCTTTCATAATTGTCGCCCACACTCGAAGATTGTCCGTTAATAAGTTTTTCTCCACCTTTGGTTGTTCATTAATATTTAAATATCTATTGTAACCATTCAGCGGTTCCCAAGTAAAGTTAATATCGTCATCCTGAACTGACGTTGGATTTCTATACACAAATTTCATCAAAAATATAGATCGAAAAATTATAATCATCAATACAATGTTAAATTACATTTTTGGTAATTAAAAAGTTGACTTACAAATCTCTCGCAAAGTTCGTCCACATTTTAGTCATTATATCAATCATTTTCTGATTGTCAGGGTTAATCAATTGTTTATCTTCATATAAATGAGTATGGAATAAATATGTGAGATCGTCCCCGTGTGCAGCGCAAGCTGGAATAAAGTGCAAACATGAAATATACATACTTTTATTTTTCTCCCTGTACTGCAGAAAATAAAACACAAGGTTATTCCCTAATGATTGAAAGATTCCTTTGGAAATAAACCACTGTTCAACTTTTTCGGTGCATAATATATTATTGTTACTAAATAAAAAACAAATTTGGAGTGTCTTACGTTTAGTAACATCGAATACTGTTTTAAACATTCCAAAAGATGATACATAGGAAAACTTATACAGATAAACATTTTTTGCACTTCTGTAGGTCATCATTTTAGCAGTCATAAGTGTTTCCACGTTGATTGCCATGTCACTAACCCACTAAAAAAATTCGAAAATTGTATGTTAGCTTCTTGTAAATTCAATTATGATAATTGTTATAAATGTTGAAAAAATAGTTGTTTGTGAAATATACAATTATTTATTTCTATTTAAAATAACTAATCGAATTTTCAATAATTTGTATGTTTTCATCCTAATTGTGTTAAATTAATAAATTGATTGAATTATAATAAAGAACTTCAATATGGAAATGCTAAGTTCACCTGCAACACAACTGGTAAATCGTCGTCATCTATATCAGATATGCTTTTACCACCCAAATAAAAGTCTTGAAGATATTTTGCCACTTCATATATTTTAGCATCTTCTCTTATTTTAAGAACATGACACATATAATATAAGACGAATCCAACTATGTCCTTTGTGAAGAATTCTGGAAAAAATGAATTGTGATAAAATAATTACTTCTAAAATTGTTTTATTGATCCTAAAAAATATGTCTATATTTTTACCTTCGCTCAACACCATAGATTCATTTGCCGTTATTCCTATTATTAATGGGACTTCTGCTATTCGGCCCATTCGCATAATAGACCACGGTTCGTCTGGCAAAAACACTTCCTGTCCGGATGATTTTTCTACGGATGGAGCGAAAGGAAATATGTCATCGCGTTTAAGTTTCTGCAAATTAAAACATTTTACATTATTCTTCTTCATTTTTCAACATTTGGTAAATAAATGAGTTGTTAATTTTAATTTTAATAAATAAAATGTTTATTGTAAAAAAAATACTTTCATATTTTTAAAAATTTTTTACCTTGTAACAGTATACACAATATTTGACATTTTTTCATCATACTTACACCATCTACAGATTGCGCATACAATTCTGTGGTAGCATCAACAATTTTTTCAGTTGAGGTTTTTTTCAAGTGGTCCATAAGTTCTTTGGTATCGTTCGTTTTAAGACCTAAAATCTTTCCTAATGCAAATGCATCAGGCCGAGGATCACGACTGATTGCCCACCAGGAAACTCCTGAACCTGACTGAATAATACAAGCCCTAAAGAGTCCTGAAATTGTATAAAAGAAACCATCGCTTTAAAATTATTGTTTTCTGATTGAATAACAAAGTAAAATTTGATAATCAATTACCTTGTGACATTGGAGACATCATATGTAAATGAACGGCTGTCGCTCCAGAACTTTGTCCAAACAAAGTTACTTTCTGGGGGTCACCACCAAAGTGAATAATGTTGTCTTTGATCCATCTCAAAGCTCTAACTTGATCTTTCATTCCAACATTACCTGGAGCATGTCCGTCTGCAGTTGAAAGAAACCCTGTAAATTAATATTAGGAAATCAGTTTTAATATTGTACACATTTTTTTTTCTTTGGAATTAAATTTTATATTTGTTTCAATTTGAAAATTTCAAATTCAAACAATTCAAATTTGATATATATTTATCTTAGACATTTTCTTCTCAAATGCCTTGACAATCCTTTTATTACTGGAACAAAAACTAAAAAGAGCTTACCAAGAGCTCCTAATCTGTAGTTCAACGTGACAACGATTACATCTTTTTCAACCAGAAATTCGGGATCGTAGTAATCATCATCTGCGTATCCCATTTGAAATAATCCAGCAAATAAGTATACCATCACTGGCAGAGATTCGTTAGCTGATGTTCTAGGAGTAAATACGTTCAAATACAGACAGTCTTCGTTTCCCATCTGTTGCATTGTTTTTAAATATACTTGTGGACAGGGAGGACGGTACGTCATCGCCGGGTAAATACCGTCCCAAGGTTGAGGTGGTCTTGCTATCTGCATTGTTTCACATGGGTAATACCAATAACGCATAAAATTATGGAAATGAAATATATAATGAGAATGTATTTACTTACATCAAATTTTCGCACTCCAATGCAAGGTTCTGCATATGGAATACCTTTGAAACTGTAATAGGGTGTATTGTTATAAGTTGTAGAATGTTTCGTTCCTTCTAAAATACCTTGCGCAATTTTCACTAATCTCCCTCGCTTTTGGCAATTAATGGTTATAATTAATGCACAGCAGAGCAATATTTTTAATTGAAACATTTTGTCACTATAAAATAATTTACAATTTATTAAACATATTTTGCAATTTTTAAACTAGCGGAAATTTGTCATCGGCTTGTACCGGGCATCACGGTTGTTCAACAATAAGTAATGTCACAATTCCTCTAATTAACGAGTGTATTATATAATCGTTAATGTAGAAAGTACTCAAATTA
>JABFPQ010000637.1:0-10752 GCA_022817265.1 Masnerella sp. ZL-2020
GAACCGAGTCACATTGCATAAGTACGATCACACTAGCTGCTACCTCCAAACCAACTGCCCATGGAATTCCCGCCGGAATCTGATGATCATGCGAGAGAGTGAATATAGAGGTCGCCACATTTTATTTGATATAGAGAATGGGGACACCCAAGCTCTCTCCCCACCAGAGTTTCACACTTTTCAACATTGCCTTTTTTTAAGGCAATTCTGGTAAAATAACTGCTAAAAATTTTAATTTTGTAGCAACAATGAAATTATGACAAAAATGAAATGATAAAAAAAAATCATATTAAATTTGTGTAAAAGTTAATTTGAATTATCTATGAAATGTGGCGACCTCTATTCACTCTCTCGCATGATCATCAGATTCCGACGGGAATTCCATGGGCAGTTGGTTTGGAGGTAGCAGCTAGTGTGATCGTACTTATGCAAGGTGACTCGGATCAAGTTCTGTGAATTCGAATTCCAGGAAGTTGTTCTTGGTGGAGAATCTTCCTGAAAGGCGCCAGCACGACCATCGACTTTTTCTTTTTTGATGAATAAGTAAGAGGTAGTCTGACAAAAAAACAGTATTTTTGAAGTGAGTAAAATCAAAATTTACAAAAATTGCAAAAATGTGACGTCGAGTTGAGTAATAGTCACATTCAAAAAATATTGTTGCTATAATAACAAAAATGTCCTTTTTTTCATATCCGACTCAGATAAAAAACTGATCTTTATTTTTTAAATGGCCGATAGCAATGGATTTTTTGCAAATCACGTTTCTATGATTTCCATTGTTGGCGTCCATTTTGGATACGCGGTTTGGTGTTTAACCTGATTTTGAATAAAACCAATTAATGTTTAAATATTCTAAATATTTTAAATAGGCAAAATAATTTTTTGTAATGCTGTTTTTAATTACATGTTTAATGGATCTATGAATTTGTCCATCTTTTATTTATACGACTTGCTATGTCTATTGTTTTACATAAACAATTTGTCGCAAATAGTAAACAAGATTCAGTTTATCACAAATGATTATATAATTGTTTTCTCTAATTTATTTTCTTTTACACACGTTTTTATCCAATAATTTTTGACACCCTATATACAAATTTTTCTCATCATTCGTCCCAATCGTCCCTCATTCCGACTAGCCGTTCATTATTCCCCGCTTTTTCCAAGGCCCGCCTCTCTTCCCCCCACCCCTTATTCTTGCAGTGGGAAATGTAATTCCACCACTGTACGCCAACCGACGTTCGGTGTGCTATTCCCAATATCCCAATATCTTGAGGAGAGCGCACTGGCCGCTCCAAAATGAACGAGAATAATAGAGGTTACCTTTTTGAAATAGGGTAAAGCAGCAAAATGGCAAAACACCTAAATCGCGTTAATCATGAAACAACGCGGGACATGTACAATTTATTGACAGGTGAGGTTTTCCCGAAAACGTTTGAAGAAATTGTCACTTGGTGTTTTGACGTGCTATGTGACCTGTTGTTGCTGTTGTCTTGTTGTTGTCGTTGTCGTCTTTAATGGTTGAAGAACTAAAACATATCCTGCACGTCAGTCTAACGCTATGTGACCTACATGGTTTATTTGCTCCAAAATTTTTTGGATTAATTTTCTTTCCTTTCTTTAACACAAGGTATCAACTTTTCAATGAGTTTTGTTCTTTAAATAATGATATTGCATATAATAAAATGTTACCTTTGTATGCAATATTAAAAGGAAATATAAATGAATGGCGAACGTTATTGACATATATTATTATTGATGAACCATATGACATAACCTTATTTTTAACAGACTTTGTTATATTTTTGTCTTAAAACAACTTTTGTTGAAAAAAAAACCATAGCAGTTATCTTCATAATCATATTTAGAATTTTTTCATCGAAATTTTATAATTTTAGGTGCGTTCTGTATACAGATTTTTTATAACCAAAAAATTAGACTTTTATGGCAATATGTAAATTTTTATTCCACATGATCTTTTAAAAAAATAAACGAAAAATCTGGAACTTTTTTCTAAAAAAGTATAAAAAAAATTCTGAAGAAATCTGAGTTTTTTTTTGCTAATAATAATTGTTATTTATTGAAAAAGTTATTAAAAAAAAAAGTTTTTCGCTATGTTAGCAACATTGTTGTTACATTTCGTCTTAATAATCATAATGCATGAAATAACTTCCAAACTCATGACTAAGACAATTTTGTATAACGTAAATGCCCCAGTAGTTGACCCGGGACTAGTTAATGACTGCTACATATGACAGACCATGCTATTCATATGGACGTTCATTCACTGCAGCTGATTCTTAAGTAGTCATTTGATTTGGGATTAATTCTCACTAAGCCATCATTAACTTGTTTACTCTAAACAAGTTGAAAGATGATTTATGCGAGTATTTTATCCCCTCCACTGCTTAAAACCATAACACTAAGAAACGAAAGTTATGCCCCTGGATAACTTCTAAAATGTCAATCATAACACATACACACTTTTCTCACGCTCCTATCCAGATCCACATGGATATTCTAGATGACATTTCACTTCACTCTCTTATAGTAGTCTATTATCTCATGTAACTGGATGTATAAAGCAAAATGTGGAAATGAATTGAAAGAATATTAGATGAACGCGAGAGTATCCCATAATATAAGCAAAGATTAATTTATGTTGAGAAGTAAATGTATTTTGTTCCGGACTAGATAATTATGTTTGTTTCATATATTGTAAAGTTGTACACCATCTCAGGAACTGAATATTACTATTTTGATTTGACGTTTTGAAATAATTTTACTTCATCATCAGAATCTACAAAACTTAATATCTCATTTTTTACAATATCAACATAACATTTAAATTAACTTTTTACACAAATTAACAGTTTGCTCATATGAAATTTTCTCATGTAGATACATTATATTATATCGACGCCTCTTACGAAAAAAGACACATTTCAAATTATTTTTGAAAAATGTTATATCTCAAATTATTTATTAACGAAAAAGATTCTATCTCAAATTTTTTTTAAAAGGTTATATCTCAAATCATTTTGGAAAAAGGTACTATTTCAAAATATTTTAGAAAAAGGTTTTATCTCAAAATAATCTTGAAAATGGTTATATCTCAAATTAATTTAGAAAAAAGTTATATCTCAAATTATAGTTGAACGTTTTCTATCTCAAATTATAGTTGAACGTTTTCTATCTCAAATTATTGCTGAAAAAGGTTATATCTCAAATTATTTGTGAAAAAGGTTCTATCTCAAATTATTTGTGAAAAAGGCTATATCTCAAATTATTTTTGAAAAAGGTTATATCTCAAAATATTAAAAAAAAATAAAACATAAATTAAGTTTATGTTTATGAGAAATAATAGAAATAATAAAGATACTGTATCTTATATTCTGTTTTGTTTAACAGTTTGCTAATATGAAATTTTCTCATGTAGATACATTATATTATATACATCAATCATTTTAACTCCATTAATGTAACATATAATTATTAACATAATAAATAATAATAACATAACAATTAAGTGACATAATAAATCAGTTTATTTATTTCGAAACGTAAAATTCTATAAAATAGTATTATTTAGATCCTGAGATGGCAAAAATTTACACTATAAAATAATCATAAAAATCAATTTATGAAAACTTTTATAGTTTTATGTTATAATTGAAAATTAAAATGGAGACATTGTAGGACAAAAATTTGGAAAAGTATTGAAAAATAATTACAAATTAAAATTGTTGAATAAAATGATGATTACAAACTATTTTTCAAAAAAGCACTTACTACCTTAGTCTTCTTTTTTATTATAACATTTTAGATGAAATCAAGATTGTTATATAGGTTTTTGTGGTCGCAGAGTTGATTTTTCATATCAAACGTGCACGTTGACAGTTGACAGCTGTCAACAGCGCTGTCAGAATAGTAAAAATTGAGTTTTTAGATAAAATCAAGGTCGTTATATAGTTTTTTTGTGGTCGCTGAGTTAATTTTTCATATCAAAAGTACATTATGACAGTTGACAGCTGTCAATAGCGCTGTCAAATTAACAAAAATTGAGTTTATAGATAAAATCAAGGTCGGTATATGGGTCCCAAAACTCAATTTTTAATGTACTGACAGCGCTATTGACAGCTGCCAACTGTTAAAATGCACTTTTGGACTCGGCGATGTCAAAAACATAGAAAACTACATGGAGTTCATTATTTTATATTTGTTAACATAATTTTTTAATTAAAGCCAGTATACTGGCTTCCCGTCCTCTAGAGGTTAAGAATAAAATGAAAAATAGTTTTTGTGATGTATAAAAAATTATCTCAACATATTAAAAATATAAAAAATAAAAAATAAATAAAGTTAATATCATTTTTTTTGGAAAAATTTAAATGAATTACTTATTCAAAATAATTGTTGCAGTGAAACGTTACAGTAATGCCATGTGATATGCAGAAATTTAAATTTAAGGAAACTTTTTAACGCATTGAAAAATGTTGCAGTTACGCGCGTGGTTTTTGGTGGCTGGTTTCTTCTTTTATTACTCCTTGCTCTATACTCCTGGGGACAAGGAAGCATGGAAAACGAACTGCTGAGTGTGGAAAGCGGTCATGGACAACTATACTGTTATCACAATTTCACGTATACCAAGGACCCTCGTAATCCGAACTTGTTTAGATGCTCCAAGCGGAATACTGAATTCTGCACCGCGACACTCATACGAACAGAGAACAACGAACTCATTTTGACCAACGCAGCGGAAAATGACAACGAGGGACACAACCACGACCTCACGCCTTATCTAGTAGATCGTCACCAGCTTTTAGCGGAGATGCGCTTGCAAGCTCGTACAACGGTTTTGCCGTTGTACGACATTTTTCGCAACGTCAGTGCTAGGTAAAGTTTAAACCAAACTATTGTAAATTTAGCATTGTGTTATCAGGAATGTATGTATATTGTTAATTACTTCACTAAAATGCATTAAATTTTTCTTTCAGCAATCCTAGGGCAGCCATTTACCTAAACTACAATTCGATAAGGTCAACTTTGACCAATGAAAGATTAAAGCAACTTCCTCCAATTCCACAAACCGTAACGGAATTGGCGGAAATATTGGACAATATGCCCCGTTATCGAGACATCTATATTGGATCCGTCTTTGCTGGTGATGCTGCTGCCTTACTTTTTAGCAATCCGCAGCTACTGGCAGGTTTAGAGGAAAGCGACGATATCGCAAGTGACGCCACGTTTTCTGTAATTCTTACTTTTTTTTATTTAACTTTGAGCAATCAAAAATTTGTAAATATTAGATTATTTTTTAAATGAAGTAGGGTAGTGATACCAGTAAAAGAACAGAACCCAGTAAAAGAACATGCTTTGATTTTTTAATCAATTTTTATCAATTAATTAAAATTATTGTCTAAATTGATAGATTAGATGTTACTTTATCTTATATAATGAAAAAATATATAAAATTAACATAATAATATTCTAATTTTTATACTGTTCCATTACTGGTAAACTACGAAATTTCAACTTTGTTTATAAAAAACAATATTTTCTATTACTTTTATAAAATGATCAAATTCATTTATGTATTCTAAACATACTCATTATCACATCGTCATTACATAAAAAAAAACAAATGAAATTTTTATATAAAAAAATAAGTTATATTTGACAAAATCCTTAACATGTTCTTTCACTGGTGCGACTACCCTAGCTCGAAAATGATATTTTTGGACGTTTGCGGGTTAATACTATATGTATTTAACGTTATGATCTTATAATTTGTTTTAATATTAATTAATTATTATTGATTATATACAGGTTTGCCCTCGTTTACCAAACTTTTCCCAATTTTACACGATACATTTTCGTCACGGTCAAACTGTAAGTGTACTTTAAAAAAATCATTCAAAGATTTTGGGATCTGACATGGGAACATGGCAAAGTAAAAAAATGGCGCAACTCAGAATGAAAGGCACTTTAGTAGAATTATATGCAACAAATTTTAGCCTTTAAATTACTTATTTGATTCACCGATATAAGTGACAAGACTTAATTTATTCCTTTTTTTTACAAATTTTCGCGAAGTTGAAGTTTCATTTTCAAATGTTACACAACCTTTAGTTTATTCCAGATGTCGTGTTTATGTGGATGTATTTTTTATAAAGTTTATAAAAAATTTATTAAATTAGTTCAATTGCGTAACTTAATTTAAATTAAAAGTCAGTTAGAAAATAGAAAATTTTCTCAATTTTTTTATCATTTTATTTTCATAGATGTTATAATAAATATATCATTTCCAGCTTTAAAACACAATTTCTGCGCCGTTGTTTAGATATTACTTTTTTAAACGTCCTTGGGTCAACCTGAATCATTTTGTGTTGTAGCGTTTTCCCATTTTTCTCAATTTTCCCTTTTTTGTTGGATACATTGTTTTGCATAGTAATAACAGTATATTAATAATTAAGTACAACAAATTATTTAACAAACAGAAAAAAAATGATTAAATGTATTTAAAATTGTTCTTAGATTGTTACAAAAAGTCGAAAATAAAATCTGGCAGAAATCCAGGTTGACCTTAATCTATGGTAAAAAAAACGTTGACCCGAGGACGGTTAAGGGAATTCTTCAATCCCATTTCGATATCAAAAACGAGTTTAGTTTCACAGCTCAAAGTTATGCATAAAATTTAAGAAAAATGAACCCAACTATTATTTGATAGTGAATAACGAATGGTTGGAACAATTTTCTTTAAATTTTGTTAAGCAACTAAACTCGCTTTTCACAAATCGCCCGACTGAAGAATTCTCTTAACTACATTCATGCATAGAATTTTATCACAGTTTATATCCATAAATTGCTCAGACTCAATTTTAAATTCCAGGCTATCACTACCAAATGGCAGGCCTTAGAACTTCAAGACTTCGACCCAATATTGCTCGATATGGCAATTTGTGTTCCACTCGTACCTCATGCAATGTTCCAGGAGGCGCAAAATGCTCTCGTGGAAAAAACTCGCGAGATTGCACAAGATAACGAGAATGTGGAAACGTTTGTACGCTACATGGTTGACACCTGGTTCAGAAATCCAAGACTGACGAGTTTGTTTGGCGTGGCCAATCGTACTAACAACGATGTGGAACATTTTAACAAACGCGCCACTGCGCAACTTGGTGGTCGTGGACCTAATCTTTTTCTGATGTTAGGTAATTGTCGTAAAAGATACTAAATTACTCTGTTTGTATAGGGTCAACCGGGGTAAGAGTGACACGAAAACTCATAGTTGAGATTCAATGTTTCATAATTTGTTTGTTTGTTTGTTTGTTAACATTTATTGTTATTTTTTGTGCTGTAGATTAATTTAAACATTTGCAACATTGAAATTTGTAATGTAAAATATAAGTAATGATGAGATTAAAAACCTGTTTAAAAAGTCACAATTTCCCCATACTAAGGGGTAAAGTGTGACACTATATGGGGTGATAGTGATTTTGCTATTAACGAGTATACCAATGAAGATTTCCGGCATGAAATAACTGTAACTACATGATATATTGTTATATTGCAAACAATATTTATTCTTTGGTTTTATTATTTAAGTTTTTAGTCAAATATTTCTTCATATCACATGTCATGAAACTTAAGTAAGATAAATATATTCTTGAAAATATCTTATTACATAATGATCTAAGACTTATTAGTAATAAGTCTGATGATTAATCATAATTAGAAATTAGGATTAGTAATTATATTAGATAAAATAACAGTTGTTTCAGTTTAAATTTTCATCTGTCCATTTGACCTTTCTTAATTTTTCTTAAACAAAATTTAACATGTGACAAACTCAAGTGTCACAATTACCCCGGTTGACCCTATGTTACGTTAATGAAATATGTCATAGATTATATAAATTAAAATATTTTTACTGCAAAACCAGAAACATATTATCTGTACCATTTTGCTTTGCTGCTATATAATTTCAAAATGAACATTTGTTACAGATAATCTTAGACAGCTAATTGGCGATGAGTTACTCGATTTAGAAAGGTCAAGACAAAACTTCCCTCCTCGAAGACCGCCATCCCGAGCGATGAGCCAACGAAACTCAATAATCGCTTCCAACCAAAGCAACCTTGTTAATGGAAGGTTGTAAAATATAATTATTGAATATATACCGTATCTAAAAGTGTACAGTAGAATCCGCTTATTAAAAACACTTGGAGACTAACAGATTATGATAACATTAACCGGTTAATGGCAACACGACTGTATAACAATAACTGCGAATACATTAACCGGCTTCTACTGTATATTGAATATAAATATTTTGCAAAAATGAAGAGCAATTTGTGCTGATGATATTCCTTTTTTTTTTATTTGTAAAATCTTTAAATACAATTATGTAAATATTTTGGAATTTTGTAGGATAAGTGTTGCCATGTTCCTGCAATCCTTGAGATTCGCCAATTCGAGTCTGCGTTCTCGAGCACTGCGTGAGACCAGAAGAAATCGTATAGTCGATAACGGAAATGCTGTTTCGATGATGCACGAACCGAGTCGATTAAACGGTAAGAAACAAAATGTTTAATGTAATTCAATCAATTTTTGAGCATAACTACACTGTAAAAAAGTTTAAAATTAAAGCGGATTTAGTGTAATTCCGTTGCAACCATAATCGCTTTAATTTTAAAGTCGAAGTTGAGAATTAAACAAACTTTGCTTTAAAATGGAATCTCGATTTTGAATTTTATTTAAAAATTTATTTTCGATGATAGGGTTTTACATGCAAATACTATGATTAAATGAAAACCAACGCATATGTTTTGAAAAATCTTTCTCATTTTTGCTGTTTTTAAAATAAATCTTTAAAGAAATGTGAACAGAAAAAGTTTGGTTATGAACATGAAAACATGATTTGAAGCTCGAAGTTGACTTTTACACCAATGTGCTTGAATTTTAAACTCGGAGTTGAGTTTTAAACTAAATTTGATTGAAAAACTAGTTGAAAATTAATCTTTTTCATTACGGTGTAGATCGTTTACATTTTTATCATTTCATTTCAGTGGACCTTGTCATCGTTCCTGCGAACGATCAAAACCGCGCTCCAGTTGCCCGAGGTCGCGGAAGACCGGCTGGCCGGCAAAATATTGCCGCTGCTGCTGCACCCTACGCCCGTCGTGGCAGACGCGCAGCAATTGAACCTGCAGCTCCTCCAGTGGCACCAGTTGCGCAGCCGAACAACAATTTTGAACAACTAGTGGAGCAAATCATCACAGCCACTTTACCTCGACTCGTTCCGCGATTGAACCCCCAACTTCCACAAGAAGCACCAGAGCCACGCAATAACCTTTGCGTGATCTGCCTTGTAGCACGTTCAACGGAGGCGGTGATACCATGTGGCCACCGCATTCTATGCAGAGCGTGCAAGGATGCATTCCTGTTAGATGAGACAAACCAAAGATGCCCCCTTTGTCGCACCTTGTTTGCCTCCATCGTCACAATCTTCGACTAAAATAAAATCTAGCTCTACTGTTTGCGTTTCTTTTTATGTAAATTCGTTAAAGGGTCTTTCCTATTTTTTGGTCTGCATGAAAAATTGATTAAACTTTAGATGAGGTTTAATGAAAAACAACTGTTTGGATGTTTCTGAAATTTTTACTCGTCATTCGTTGAACATTAGTGAACTAAAATTTTAAATGTTGACAAAAAAGTTATCCATTTCGTGATGGCGCTAGTGAACGTAAACGATTTCCCTCGCTGCGAGCATACTTACTCAAAAACGATCCATCCGATCTTTGTGAAATTTTTGGAAATTGTTAAACACACTTTTCCGGGGATCGTGGGCAGGCGCTTCTTTTATTTAGATAATTTTAAACAAAACTATATTATATTTTTGTATTTAAATGTTTATAACTTTGTTTAAATTTATCTAAATAAATGGAGCGCCTTCCCATAATCCCCGGAAAAGTGTGTTTAACAATTTCCCAAAATTTCATGAAGATCGGATGGATCGTTTTTCAGTAAGTATGCTCGCAGCGAGGAAACCTTTTGGTTTATGGTCACTAGCGCAATCTCAAAACGGATAACTTTTTTGTCAACAATATATGAAATTTTAGTTCATTAATGTGCAACGAATGACGAGTAAAAATTCAGAAACATCCAAACAGTTGTGTTTTATTAAACCTAATGTAAAGTTAAATCAATTTTTCAGACCAAAAAATAGGAAAAACTCCTTAATGTCAGCGTTCAATTTATAAAACATTTTGTATTTTTTATTCAATAAAATGATCATTTCAAATGTACCTGTTGTTGAAATATTTTGTACTTCCACTTTAATTTCAATTAATAATTTTTAAATCATTTAGTTCATTTAAATAATTTTTTTATCTTTTAATTCATAAATGTTTAACTAAACCTTGTTTATCATTGCTACATAATTTTTTGGGTATAATAAAGCACATATAATAAAGCATGGTGATAATTGGTAAAACTAATAAGTAAAATATTTAGTTTCTTTAAACAAAGAAATTTGATTTCAAAATTTTATAAAAACATGCAATATTAAGAGTCCTTTTTTTATTTCGTATGTTAATGCTTTGACCTAAATTATGAAAAATTGGTTTTTATCAATTTTGCATGTTTCTAGTCTTCTTTTTTGTTTTCACGGCATAAAAACTTATAAAAATCTCAACAGGGCACATTAGCCGAGAACTCGATTATAACTATGCGACTTTGACCAAAATT
>JABFPQ010000638.1:0-10750 GCA_022817265.1 Masnerella sp. ZL-2020
TGACTTCTGAGTTGAAACCTTTTACGTCTGAGTTCTGAGTTGAAACCTTTTACGTCTGACTTCTGAGTTGAAACCTTTTACGTCTGATTTCTGAGTTGAAACCTTCTTCTGCCCAGGTGTCGATATACTCACTTCCAAAATCGTCATTACTGTCATTATCAATAATTAAAGGTGGTATGTCAATTGCATCTTGTGATTCAGATGATTCTAGCAATTTTTCAGAATCAGAATTATATGTTTCATCATAATCATCTGTTTGTAACTTAATAGTGCTTAAAACTGACTGCATTAAACTTTCTTGTGAAGGAATCCTTAAAAAAGTAAACATTTTTATAAGTGTTATTTTTGTTAAAAAGAATATTATTTATAATAATTAACTGGACCTACTTGGGCAATGGTTGATCAAGCCATGGTAAGCCAAGCCATAACTTTAAATCTTCTGGAAAATTATAACCTTTGTTTAACCACTGTACACCAATAATTTTAAACTTTGGCAAGTATTCCCATAAGAGATTAAACCAATTACAAGATTTTTTGATTATATAGCGCAATATTACCCTGCAATTTAAAAACAATTTATTTTTAATAATATCAACAATTTATTATCACACTTATTAAATAATATACCAAATATTTGATTCTAATTTATCAATCAATTAATATATGTACACTCTAAAAACTGGAGCTTTAAAAGTTTCTTAATTTCAGACACCAAACATCTTATTTCAAGACACTGATGCTCAATTTGAGACGTTTTTATAGCACCAATTTTTAGAGTGTATTTCATGTATATATAAATTACCAAATTCTACTAATAACTGCATATGCAATTTGAGAAACAATCCAAGCATGACCCATGCTAATTCTTGACTTCAACATGTGATTAGCTTTTAAAGCCACTTCTTCAGCTCTGCACAAAACTTTTGCAAAACTTTGTATCCTTATCAACAAAAACTGCAGCATTTGTTTCGATGGAATTGTAATTAAATCATTGTCTAACTCAATACATCCATCAAAGTTATTATAAAGAATTTCAAAATTTATACTGTGATAATTGAGAAGAGCCCTGTTGACCTTTTCCATCATTTTTAATCCCCTGTCGCTCCTAAATTTACTTTTCATTCTGTAAATAAGACGACTTAAGATTGCTGCTTCAACATGCAACATTTTCAAGTATTCAAAATCTTTGATCACTCTACTGGATATGGACATGAACTTTTTGGCATCTGTAAAATAATTGCCATTAATGCATTAAATGAATTTTGTAGGTTTAATGAACAATTTTGAGAATTTAAAAATTTGATTATTATTATTTAATATATTTATTTAGGTTAAGTATGAAAGAATAGAAAGTATTTACCAAAATCATATTTGGAAGCAAGCCATGTCCTGTTTGGTGGGGCTTTTAAGTCAATTAAATTCCACACGTTCATTTTTTTTCTTAATAGTCCTTTATGCATAAATAAAAAATATCCATAAAATGGGTATTTGTAATTTTCGTAATTTTGGAAATAGTTGTACCTCTTGGCTCTTGGTTGTGCCCACTGAAGTTAGGCCCGTGTCAGTGCCGGTTAACCTATTCTGACAGTTCGTCACACGCGGGAAATTCAAAATTTTCTAAATAATAAATGCTAATTATATTTATCATTATAAGTAAAATAAAATAATATAAACCTTATTGCCAAGCTAATGAAGAAACTATGCATTTGTTAAAATTGTATTTAGATGATTCCTTCAATTACATATTTGTGTGAAGAAGGGGTCATTCTTGTTGTTCAGATTGTTGCCCTTAGCAACTCACAAAAAGTACCACTTAACACCATTATTATCAAAACTTATAAACATGTATTAATAAGGTACATATGTTAAGAAATAAAGAAGATTTTTTATTGAAATGAGCGGAATGATACCAAATGGAGAAAATGTGGTTATTTTTGATGTTTCAAAAAATGAAAGAAAACTGAATGAAGACTACAAAATATTGCAAAGAAAATTGAAACAAAAATGGAAATTTATAGAGTGAGTTTACCATTTTATGACACTGTTTATTTTATTTATATACAATCATTTTTTAACAATAAAATATCAAAATCTATAATAAATATTTGTTTAATTTTAGAAATACTGGTGTATTGTCACAAGAATCACTAGCTAATGGCAAAATTTTAATTTTGCCAGGACCAAAAAAGAAATTTACAGAATCAGAGATGAATGCGATTAGAGAATTTCTAAATTCTGGTAGAAATGTTTTGGTTATGCTTGGCGAAGGCGGTGAAAAAAACTTTGACACAAATATCAACTTTCTGTTGGAAGAATTTGGTATAATGATAAATAATGGTTAGTATATATATAAATTACTGTGATCGTTATTCTCACAAATTATGATATACGCTTTGAAAAATAAACTAATATACACTTTTAATTTAAAGACAGTGTGATCAGAATGAACTACAATCAAACACTTCATCCCAAAGAATGCTTAATTCTTCAAGGCATGTCAAATAAGTCTATTTTTCTGAAGAACTATAAAGACTACGCGTAAGTTTTAATGATATAAGGAAAGTTAGGAAGGAACATTACTTTCTATATGTGAAATATTTTACAGAAGCAGCAATTTTTTGTATCCTTATGGTGCGAGTTTAAATGTAATGCGACCTTCAATAGTAGCTTTGTCTTCAGGATCACTTTCCATTCCAACCAATAGACCAATTTGTGCCTATTACGTTAACAACAATTCAGGAAAACTTGTTGTGTTGGGTTCCTACAGAATTTTCACTGACCTTTACATTGACAAAGAAAAAAATGATGCACTTCGTGAAATGATCTTTGGTTTTTTTGAAGCTGTGTCATCAGACTCTAATTTTCAAACTGATGATGGAGATGTAAGACGAAAATGAAAAATTAAAAAAAAAAGATTTTTTATGACGAGTAAAAATAGGCAATCTATACATTTATGGGTTTTTTTAGTATTGGGAGTATAACTTTGTGCCAGACATAACTCAACAGGCTGACAATCCAAAAGTATGTACTCAAGACTGGGATAATATTGATGTACCCCATGAATACTCAAAGCTCTTCAAATATGATTTGTACTCGATAAGTTTAAACATGGTACCAATGTGCATTAAAGCCTATGAACAGTTAGGTGTTAAACATGAACCTTTAAATCTTATAAGGCCACAATTTGAAACGCCTTTACCACCCATCCAAATAGCAGTGAGTCAATACTTGAATAATTACAGTTAGAAAAATTTTAATAAAATATAAAAATAAAACAAGCTAATTAATATAACAAGCTAATTTTAGGTGTTTCCTCCAACATTTCAAGATCTTGCCCCACCAGCATTAGAACTGTTTGATTTAGACGAAGCCTTTAGCTCAGATACGCTCAAATTGTCTCAATTAACAAACAAATATATGACGACGAAAGATCTTTCGAACGAAAAAGAAATGGATTACTATATCCGAGAATTTGGTGCTTTGGTGCGAATCAACAATTCTGAAACTTTGTCTGCAAAAGAAGTTCTGCATCATGCTTTCGTCAAGATCAGCAGTTACAAAGCAACACATTAGATCTTATGAATTTATGCTTAAAAAACATTCGACACATTTCTGTATATTTGTAAACAAATATATTTTCAACCATAATTTGTATTGCCTAACAAAACATTTTCACAGCCTGAGGCAGTAATTTGAATTTCAATGGTTTTAGATCAAATTCCTCGTTGTCGATGTAAAATGATCTCTCCTTGAAGTCCTGCGAATGTTAAATTAAATATTTTGTATAAAGATTTATATTATATGAAATATTTTCAATAAAAGTTTGTATTTGTTGATTGAAACTTGTAACTTGTTTGTATACTTACAAAATCGTCTGTATCAAAATGGAGTTCAATTTCCTTTGCTTCCAATGTTTTATTTACAAGTGCTTTAGAACCTTGTACCCTAAGCCAGCCTTCCGCAACAAAATTCGCATAATTTATAATATTTGGACCTACAAATAAAATAACATTGAAATAATATTATTCTATAGAAAGTAAATGTTCAAACAAAATTTAATTATAATATAACATTCAATTTCTGTAGTAGTTGAATTTTATATAATAATTAAAGTTAGTCAGCTTACCTAGTTCAACTAGAATCGATGGCACAGATTCTTGGTCTCTAGGCTTAATATTACTGGTGAAAAAATGAAGTTCTGTCGCTGATACAGGCATCTCGGTAATTTTTGTACAGTTTTCATTCTGTATTTTACTGTAGTCTATTTGTTCCGGAGCTAAAAATGAAATTATATTAGTTAATCTTTTACTGAACAATCAGTAACGAAAATTCAAATTACAACAATTTGCTTACCTTTTTGAGTTCTTGGTATAAAAACTTGCCACCATCTTGTCGCTGGTTTCTTTTCAACAGCGTGATGTTTTTCAAAACATTGTGAACATCCAGAACAAGGTTCAGAGTATTTTAAAATTGCATTGCAGTTCCAGTTTAAGTCATTTTTGTGACCATTAAAGATGTATGTAACATAGCTGAAACATAATTGTAGTTGTTTTATGGATTGAATCACTTCTGCATACCCATATGATAATTAAGCTACTAAGATTGATATAGAAAAATTAATTGGTAAATATGAATTACTTTTTTAATGGTCCCCAGTACCAGTATTTACTAGTACGAGCATGTGCATCTTTCAAGGCACCCCACTCAACTGCTCCCACAGCATAGACAGGTTTTGCTTCTTCGTCATTGGGATTCTAAACGGAATAATCATTTCAATAAATATTCAAAGCCTCCATACATTTAAGTTAAAAAAAATAACACAATTGACATCAAAGCCATGCAATGTTAAATTTTAAATTGAAAAACTGAATTTTCATATTTACTTCTAATGGTTTGACTTCAACGACATCTACCATTTTGGTAGTATTTTTAATGATCGCTAATGTAGCATCAATAAGTTTTTGTACTTCATTATCATCTTTTTCATCGTGGAACAAGAAATCTGCGATGGTATTGTGTTGGCCCAAAGGAAGAATTCCAATGGGACATTTTCTCACAAGAGATAAATCTGAATTAAATTTTCTCATCAACCCTGTTACAACGTCAGACAAGGTACCATCTCCTCCTGCAACAATGATCGCATCCGTTTGTGATTGCAAATTGATTATAAGCTGCCTAGCATGATTCATGGATTCTGTTGGAATCACTTCTACTGCTATTCCAGCTAGGTGTAGAAGCGGTTCGCAATATTTTTCATAATATTTTCTAGCTTTCCTGAAATGTAAACAATTTTCAGATATTATGTTATTCAGTTATTGTTATGTACAACAAGGAAATAAATAATTTTCTTTCATCTTTACAAACCTTCGCTTTGCCGCAGGATTCAATATTACTGTAACATGTCGAGCTTTTTCTTGAGGTCCTATGGGTAACTCTCCATATTTAACAACTTCTGAGCAATATTGTCGCATTAATTGTTTTGTTCTAAGTTGAAAAAAATATATAATTGACCATTACAAAGTACGAAAATAATAGATATCATCATAAAATAAAATCTTAATCAAGCATGGAGATTTTTAACTTGAACTCTGCATGTATAAATAAATATAAAAAAATTTATACAAGTGTAAAAGATGCAATTTTTATGATTATTTTATGACTATATTTTTCACATTTGTTACTTCAGAAAATTAAAAATTCAATTTAAATTTTTCAAAAAACAGATCACATTAGTCGATTAAAATATAATCATTAAATATTGCAACATTTAGTATAAATTTGAATTTTAAAATGTATACAATGTAAATATTTTCATAGGTTACTCATAAAAAATGAAATTTTACTTGTAAGTGTCCCAGGTATAATTAACACCATAAGTTAATGCAGTAGCACCAACTAAAGATTTTTTCCAATTATTTCTAATTACTTTAAAAAAATTTACAACTCTAGTCGTCATTGTTATAATATAAACGTAAGCATATTAATATTTTACTGTCGATCCGTTTCATAAATACCAATAAACACTGTGCGACCCGATGTTTCTGAAACTGCTTGAATTTAGCAGATTGTGCAAACTACTTTAAAACGCTTTTATAACTGACTTCAGTTGGTATTGTGACGTTGAAAAGAAATGTTGTTTTAGGTTATATTTTCACAAAATAATTGTTGACAGTACTCCAAATCATTGTTTTTTAATATTAACCCTGTTGACGAAGTAAATTAAAAATGTAAGTAGTATAAATTGTACTTTTTATTCATACATTGATTAATTTCTATTCAAATTATTCATTTTATTGAGATATTTGATTTACAATAAATTTAAATTCTCAAAATTGTAATGAAATGCATTAATAAAAATTATCAATTTTCAAAGGACTGAATATTGGAAATCACAAGGTCGCAAATTTTGCGATTTCTGCAAATGTTGGATTGCTGATAACAGACCAAGTATAGAATTCCATGAACGTGGAAAAAAACACCAAGAAAATGTTAACAAACGTCTCAAAGAAATCTATAAAAATACCGCAAAGCAAGAAAAAGACCAGAAAAAGTTTGACAGTGAATTCAAGAAAATGGAAAAGGTGAAAGTTAACAAATATAAAATCTAATGATACAATTTTGTTTGATTTCAGTTCCTAATAAAAAATATCTATTGTTTGTTTCAATTATTGCTTTTTGATTGTATCATGAATAAATTAATATAATCAATAACTTTTTACATTGGTTTCTTTCCAGGCTGCACTGGCAGCATATATGAAAGATTTGGAAAGTGACACTTTAGATATGACAGCAGAAAATATTATACAAGGAAAAGTGAAATTAGAGACACAGGTAAAAATTTAAATATTTCAATTACATTTGCTATAGACAAGTATTGCAATTCATATAAATATATTATGTCTTAACTAATGTTGTACATATTTTAGATTACCCCTGATATAGATCCATGTGATCCTAAACCTCATCGTTCATTTACACAACAACCACAACAACAACACCAGCAACAACATAAACAACATCAACAAAAAACGCAAGGAGGAAAGAACAAGCCAGGCAAAGGCAAGGGAAAAGGCAAAAAAGGGGCGCAAGAAAAAGATAATGCTATTAAAGTAGAAGCTAAAAAACTATGGTATGAGGCTCGTACTGCTGAAGGATATACATATTATTGGAACATTGAAACAAATGGTACTACATTGAATTAATTCCCTTTTCTATTAATTATTTTGTAACCATTATATTTAAAAAACATTTTATTCAAATATTCCACTTGAATCTGTAAGTTTAATCTTGAAAGTACTAATTGTTTTAGGATCCATTTGGGAGGTACCTGAAGAAGGATATATGTCAATTGCCGATCAAGAAAAAGAAGCACAAGAGCAAGCAATACAAGAAACGTTCTTGGAACAAATTAAAAAGGAGGAAATAGATAAAAATGCAGAACTTTTAGAAGAACAACGAGCGAATGCTGAAAGGGAAAAGTTAAAGGATATTAGAGATAAGATAAAGAAAGAAAAAGCTGAAGAAGAAGAAATTGATTACAAAAGAGATTATAGTGTGCCTGATAAACCTCAGCCTTATGGTGCATGGAAACCAGTTGTAGAAGTGTATGTATATCTTATATTACATCCAACTTATATTCAATTAGTTTTACTTAAATTATTTCAATAAATAAATATAATATAATGCAGCAAGATATTTTTAGCTGATATTTTATTATTTTCTAGTAACGAAAAAATTATTATTATTAAAGTTGTATTAATTTACAGGAAGCGCGAAGTTGTAGACCTCCAGTTGCCACAAAAACGACAAAAAATAGCATTTGCTCCAATAACACCCCGTGAAGTACCAATCAGAAACTTTCAAGAAAAACAAGTTGGGCAAATTTCAGCCGATGATAGCGACGATGAAGGAGTATCAACTTTCAAAAAAAGAAAATTAGGGAATAAAAATGTTCGACGAAAAACTTCTGACGATTGACCTTGAAAGCATTTTTTGTTTGTGATTAACTAAGAAATTTAGTTTTAAAAGAAATTTTTGAAATACCAGAAATCAAGTTTCATTTCACTGAAACTAAAGACGTTTATTGTAGCAAAACTGATAATATATATGTATATATTTGAAGATTATAGGAGCTTTACTCTGCATTGTGCTTTTTTATATTGTATAATAATATGTAACAACTTATTTCCTTTATATTCAGCGTAATCAATAAATAAGAAGATTGTATTAACAACTTTTAAATATATTACATACTCTATTATACCTAGAAATTGTGTTAAAAAATAAACAATTAGTATTTAAAACGACAATTCTTTACTAAATTCTATAAATATAAATATAATTGAGACAGATGTTTCTCATACAATTTATAGAAAAATACATTTTTAATGACATTCTATTTCATTCTAATCATTGAATGCGCTATTTGTAGCGAATCTAAAATAATTTTCACATTCAATGAGTATATCATACACGAACCATACCTACATATTTACATTTGCAATGATATGCCAATCATTCGTATAAACTAAGATCTAAGCAGACATAACATATATCTTAAATCAACAAAAGATCGTGAAATTTGCAGAATTCTAAAACTGCATGAAAATTAAAACATTTGTAAGTAAAATTTGAATTACGCAACTAAGAAACACTTGTATAAAAATAGTGACGAAAGATAGTGGCAAAAAATAATAGAATGTCTACACACGGAGAGAATTCTGGAGATTTTTGGCATGATATATCATAGTGTTATGCTGAAAGATCTCCAGAGTTCCCTCTGTGCATTAGTACAAAAATATTCACCGTTCTTCAATATTAAAAGAAAGTTAGTACAGTTAGTGTTCGGAAGATCTTTTTTCAAACATACTGAGTAACTCAGAGTGTTTTTATTAATCAGGTACTGTGCCACTTAGATACTTCAACTTCATATAGGATTCATCGCTAGATTCTCCTTATTTCCTTGATCCGCTGGATGTTTGTGTTCATAATTGTGTAAATTTCCTCCCAGTTCTGCGACAATGTTCTCCAAAGCTCGGCCTTTGGTTTCGGGTATCAAGAGGAAAGTGAAGACGAACGCGCAGGCGCAGCACAAAGAGAAGAAAAAGAAACCACCGTGAATGCCCGTATAGAACACGAGGGTCCCAAAGAACTTGACTACGATGAAGCTCATGGCCCAGAGGAAGATGAGGGAAACTGAATTGGCCAGGCTAGCGATATCTCTGCGGAAGATTTCCGACGATACGATAAACGGACAAGGTCCAATGCCAAGACAGTAAGCGACCATGTAGATCGACAGGGACGTCACGGGGATGAAGTTGAACATGGACATGTCGTACTCTTTGGTTTGTAGGTAGCAGTAGAGAGCGAGGCTCGACAAGCAGAGGCAGGTACCAGACGTAGAAATAAGTAGCAGCGATCGTCGACCTAGTCTGTCTATCAAAACGGTTGAAACGTAAGAACCAAACACCTGGATCAGGCCAATTATGATGGATCCCATGTTTGGTGATAGAGAACTACCAGCCATTTGGAAAATCATTGTAGAATAACTTATCTGCGAAAATAATGTTTTTTTAGATGTTTGCTATTATGGAGTAATAGATTTTTTGTCAATAAAATTCTTTGAGTAGTAGTTAAAGAATATAAGTTTTTAATTTTGAAGTAAATATATATTAGATGTAATATATGAATGTAATAAAAACAACCAATCAGAGTGAAGCCTTGGTAAGCATCAAATAATAACGTGATACAAAAGAAATCACAACCCACCACAGCAAATATGCCGCTCAGTTGTTGGCTAATCATCAGTCCTATTGAAATAATTAGCCCTATGCGTGTCGCTTTGTCTGTAAATAGCTCGGCAAATGAGGCAGACCCGTTGCTTTCAGCTTCCTTGACTGCTTCTTGAAGAAACATCATTTCCTGCTCGACGACGTGCTTGTTTCCACCTCGAAGCCACATAAGTGACCTACAATATCAATTACAGTATCACCTAAAAATATATCGTCAGAGTCGCAGAAATGATTTTTACCCAGTAATTATTGTTCGAATTGCATTGAAGCTTGGATCATAGTTCTGATTCCATGTATCTCGCATTAAGATGCGAGTGACTCAACTTAAGACGTTCGAGTATTTTCAATTAAGACGTTGAGCGTCTTAAATCAAATCTACGTGCAAATCTATTTTGTACTATATTCCATTTTTTTGCATCAAGACAACAAGTGTCTTAACCTATTAAGTCCCAAACGGACAGATTTGGATAATGTTTTTAAACGTCAATTATTTCAAACAAAATCGGTTTGTAAAAAATTGCAGCACAATTTATTGATAAAAGACGCTATTTTCGAAGAAACTTGAAATTACAATCTTTGAACGGCCATATTGTATACCGTAATTTTGAATTTCAAAATCTATACATATACAAAATAAAGATTAGAGATCATGGACGCGAAATTTTAGCCATTTGATTTGGCGTGAAAAAAAATTATTTTCAGCAAAATTTTCCAAAACAACTGAATTTTTTCTTAAAAAATTGATCACAATTTTTTTGCATCAAAATTTCGAAACATTTTATTGATGGATTCTGAGAGTACGAGAAATTTCTTATAAGAATTGATGTGCTGTAGTTTTTTGCGAGCCGATTTTGTTTGAAATAAATAATTGACGCTTTAAAACGTAGACTTAATTTATCCGTTTGGGTCTTAAGGGGTCTTTCCAACTTTTTTTTTTGAAAAATTGAGTAAACTTTACA
>JABFPQ010000639.1:0-10748 GCA_022817265.1 Masnerella sp. ZL-2020
AATGGTTATAATTAGGGCACAGAATCTTTGTGCAAAATTGCAAGGCTGTTGGTCTATTAGGGGGAAAACTACAACAATTCTTGAATACTTGAAATTCATATGTCGTATCGACACACCGAGGTATAAATATGAAATTTCGTGTTCATGAATATAATAGAGTTTTTTTATCATAAAATGGTTGTAATTAGGGCACAGAATCTTTGTGCAAAATTGCAAGGCTGTTGGTCTATTAGGGGGAAAACTACAACAATTCTTGAATACTTGAAATTCATATGTCGTATCGACACACCGAGGTATAAATATGAAATTTCGTGTTCATGAATATAATAGAGTTTTTTTATCATAAAATGGTTATAATTAGGGCACAGAATCTTTGTTCAAAGGGCTTGTTCAAACTAATCTGGACAGGTACCATATACCAGGTCCCCCAGACCGAACGCAGATTTACGTTCGACGTTCAGATTTACTCGAACAATTGACTTTTCTCAATCTTTATATCATAGGGATCAACTCAAAATCAAATTATTGGGCTCCATCGATACTTGTCGCCGCAACATCGGTAAACATATGAAAAGTAATTTTTTTTTTTGCTTCATTTTTATGGTATGATTATATTTAAACTGCAAATAAATTTAAAGTATAAAATTACATCTTTCTGATAACTGCATTTTAAAGATTATAAATATTAATCAGTTTACACCTATGTGCGACCTGTCATATCCTAATCTTCGGCGCTGTCCACTTTGATATAAAAAACTGACTTTATCATATAAAGTCAGACCACTCTATTATATATAAAACTGTCGCATGCTTAGAAATAAGAAACAAATGTATTTAAGGGTCAAGATGTCGAATAAAAAATTCTATTTTTTGTCATGTTAAATGTTGCTCGGTTCTGCAACATTAAGTTACAATAATTTGAAATTATTACAGCTGATTCAATGGCCACATTAATGTCACTTTATCATGTAAAACTGTGCTAAACATGAAAATAAGACACATTTATATTGGAAGGTGAAAGTGTCAAATCAAAATTTCGAAATTTTCCAGATATTTTATTTCATTATAAATTCAATCTGATACTGAATTTAATTAAATTGATATTTTTTCAAATAAATACTGGTAAAATATCTGGTGCTGAATAAAAAATTAATAAAAAAAGTATGTTGGTATAAGCGCGGTAAAAATTTCAATTACCCCTGATTATTCGTCTACAAACAAATTATAGTTGTTTATTATTTGTATTATTTTTCATGATATTATTTCTCATAACTTATTTTGTTTTTCAGGTGTTCCAGATCCAGAGAAAACTTTTCATAAGAGGTTAATCTACACGCTTTATCTCCAAGATCTTTTGCAGATACTTGTTTGAGATTTAAATCTCCACGATTGTTGAAATTGTGTATGAGAGATATATATACTCCAAAAACTTTGCAGTTTTTGTCTGAGTTCAATCTCCAAGATCTTATACAGATACTTGTCTGAGATTATTTTCTCCACGATTTTTCAAATCGTGTTCGAGATATACATATATTCCAAAAATTTAATTTTTACGCTGTATATCTTACATTGTGTACATTTTAAGCTATTTAGTGCAATATATATCTGTATTTAGTACTATTGTTTTTTAAAACTGAATAAAATATTAAATCTAGTGCAAATCTGAGGAGTACACTTATTTTCCTTATATACTATCTCCGTTCATTCCAGAACTTATCAAATTAGGTTATAATTCAATTACGAGATAGAACTTTTCCGATTAAGTACAAAATATTGAATCTCTGAAAACATATCAGGGTGAAAACTAAAGTGTAAATTTTAGATATTCAATTTAACTACTACTACAATTTTTTTATATTTTCATTATGAATTCAAATATTTTATTATTTGACGATTTATTAGATGAAGACAGAATTGCAATCTTAAATGGTTATCAACTAGAAGAAATGCATATTCTTTTATTTAATGAAATAGTTAAAAATACTACTAATTACTGTATACAGCCAGGGTCATTATGGACAGATCCAACCAGTATAAAAGAAGCACCTAAAAATGAAGATAATATTCAAATCTTGTATTCTCCAGGACATTTGACTTGCTGTTATTTCGAAACACAGAATATTTACCTTTATGATTCATTAAATTGCAAGAAACTAAATAATGAACAAAAATTGTATTTGAGACATTTGTTTCCTCATGTTGATTTAAATAAAGTTAAATTTCCAAAAGTGCAACAACAGCCGAATTTTGTAGATTGCGGCGTTTACGCCATTGCATTTGCTACATCTCTTATTTTTGGACAAAGACCCGAAAAGATTCATTATAATCACAACCTAATGCGCGAACATTTATTAAATATGTTGGAATCAAAGCGAGTAGAACATTTCCCGCAGGATCATAATTATTCGTTATGTAAAATAGTACCATTAGCTGTTGCTTTAGATAGAAGGCTGGAAAGACTGAGGAAAAAGTTTTCACGATTGTTCCAAAAAAACGATAAAATTAGTAAAATTAGAACACAAGAAATTATTTGTAACAATTCAGCTTATGATAGTAATTTCCCTCCTTTAAGTAATAGAAATGATTTTACAATGCATAATGAAACTCTAATAAAAGAAACTAAATCGCAACAAGCCAAAACTTCAAAGAAGGCAGTTAAATAAAAAAAAAATATTCAAGTGAATCAAACTCCGATTAGTGATACAAATATCGTAAATAATGTATCATTCTCAAAAAATTTTCCAGAAAATAAAGTACTTGTTACAGATAGCAGCAAAAATTTGGATTGCAAAACTAAATTTTTGAACGTTAATAATGATACAGTTCAATCTCATTCTAATACTTCTAAATTAAACGATGCCGTTAAACGAAAATGGTCGCCTACCAATGCAACGAATAATAAAAAAACAAAACAAGATCCTGTGATATTAGAAGGTTTTGTCAATGATAAACTACTTAATCATGAAAACGTTTGTTTGAAAAAATCAGATCAAAATAAAAACGATAAAAAGGAGCTTAAAAACGTTTCAGGAGAAATTAGAAAAGAAATACCTCTAATTGCTGTAGAAGATACTGAAAAACTTGTAATTAATTTAAATGATAAAATGTACGATAATTTGTCGTTAGAAGTTTCTCACAATGATAAACTGCTCAGTTATGATAACAGTTTTTTGGAAAAACCTAAACAAAATAGAGTTGAAACAAATGAGTTGAAAGTGTTTTCACAAGATAATAAAAGAGAAAAGATTGGAACTGCTCCGGAAGATACTGAAATACCTATTATCGATATGACTAAGGACACTAGTAATGAAAATATAAGACATGTTAACGGTTTCGATAATAACAATACGTCTTATAATGTTGCACCTCAAACTAGAACATGGCAAGGTTTTCCAAGATTAAGAATTCAACAATTAAGCGATTATGATAAACAAATTATTTTAAACAATCAATGGCTTTCTGATACTCATATGTCTGTTTTTACTTCTATAGTCCAAAATTTAACATCATTTCTACCTTACGAAACTATAATAATTAACCAACCACATATAATAAAACCTGTACCTCTAAACACTTGTCATATACAAATATTACACAATGGTTCCAATCACTGGATTTGCAGTTATTTTGATACGAAATTTATCCATATTTATGACTCGTTAAATGAAAACTACTTATCAAATCAGCCGAGAATGTTTCTACGAAAGTTGTATCCAGAATTAGAAGACGACAAAATTATATTTGTAAAAGTACAAGAACAGCCGAATTTTATAGATTGTGGGGTTTTCGCAATTGCTTTTGCAGTATCATTAATATGGGGTATAAAACCAGAAACAGTTAATTTCACAAGAGATGTCATGCGTCATCATTTATTGAAAATATTGACAGAACAATCGCTCCAAATTTTTCCAAGTGAAAATGAAGTATCTTACAATTCTTCTTCTATATTATTACAAAAAGTAAAATGTTCATATAATCATTCTAATGAAAATATTCTCATAGAAGAAAATGAAGAAAGTCAACATTTATCTACTGAATTTAAAAAATCAACACTTAAACGTAGAAGAGAACCAGAAATTGATACGCAGTCCACAGAAGTTACACAACGTAAAAGATTGAAAAGAAACTCACAATGTTCATCATTACGTAAACGTAAATACTATAAAAGACATAGAGATACAGTGATTAAAAAACAAAAAATCTATAACATTCGAAATTCAAAACGAATAAGAGTTTATAAAAAAGCACATTACACAGCTAATAAGAAAAATATTCGTAGAAAGCCAAGAATATCCAAATCTGTAATAGAAAGTAATGAAAGTAATGTCCAAAAAACATCTAAATCAAAAGATAAAGTCATGAGTACATTTAAACTGAAAGAAGATTCAGAAGTATATATACAAAAATTAGCAGAAAAATTAAATTTGAAATCAAAAGTCGATTGCAGAATCGAAGCACAGAAAATAATTAAAACATGCCTTATAAGTAGAAAAAGCCACATTTGTCATTTGATTAGAAATTTAAAAACTATAAAGGAAAATGCTGAAGCTGTTATTACAAATACAAAAAAACAAGTTTCTAATGTAGAAGACAAAATTTTAATGTTATGTGGTCCGTCAAAACATGTATCTTCGTCGGAAGCATACTTTGCAGATACTTCTTATGATCACGCTCATTTGTTGAAAAGTTATTTGGATGAGGATGAACTTTCAAAAACCAATTTCAACATAATGGAAAGCAACAATGAAAGCAAGAAAGAAGAAAATTTAGAAAATAACAATATATTTCCTAATGTAGAAAACAATAATTCACAGATCCCTTCTGCAGCAAATTTTTCCACTTTAAAATTAAACGAACTAGGACAAATTACTAACGTATTGCCAGTTATTCCACACAAAAAAATTACAACTAAATGTTGGGACTGCAACAACATTTCTTGCAAAGTAAACAATTTTGATTTATTAAACCATTACGAATTATTTCTGACATCGCTAACTGCAGTCAACATGACAAATATAAACAAGACTGTAGAGAAAATAAAAATGTGTGCAGCCGTTCATAGAAACCCTTCGAAACTAGGTCATCCATATAGTTGTTATGTAGACTTTAAGTCCTGTAAATCAATTTTTATTTCTACTTTGATTTTATCACCTCATTTTCCACGAGTGCGATACATGAAAAAATTAATTTATACTCTTATGAATCATTTATCAAAAATAAATAAGTTAGATAAGGCACTTGATGAATCTGATGTCGATTATTTAGAACAGCTTTACACAGAATTCCACGAAAATGTGAAATCCTTTGAACCAGGAAATGAAGAAATTGAGTTGAATGAAGATATCATACTTGATTCATATCAAAATGCTTTCAGAGCGCTAGAAAAAAGATCTTCTGATGTTCCTATTTTACCATGTGTATCATGTGAAAAACTTTGTTTTCAGAGAGATGTCACTAATGTAGCAAACTTTAAAAAGCCACTAGAAAGTAAACCATGGCTAGAATTGATGCGATATATTCGGGAAGAAGGAATTGATTATAATTTTGTATGTAACTATTGTTTACAAAAATTTCGACAAAATCTCATTCCTCCAACTTGTATTCTTAATCAGTTGATTGTTGAAGAGATACCTGAAGAAATTGCTACATTGAATGAATATGAAAGAATTATAGTACAGAAAGGAAAAGCATTCCAAGTTGTGCAGCGAATGGAACCTGTTTCTAACAAACATTTGCCTAAAAGAAAACTAGTTCCTAAAGTTAAAGGCAGAACATTTCATTTGCCTTTACCATTGGAACAAACTATTAACAAAATATGCCCACCAACTGACCCTATTAATTTAAATCACGAATTTTATATTTTAGTACGTAGTATTCCGAACAAATCTAATATAGTTTGGGAAAAATTAGTAAGTATGGAAAAAGTTTATAAAGCATTGGTATGGTTTAAAAAAAATAATATTCATTATAAAGATATTAACTTGCCAATTGATTCTAATGACCTTTTTGCTAATCTACCTCAACCAGTTTATTGTATCAATGATAATGACAGTAAAATAAAAGATTTGGATAAAGAAAATGAAAGCTCAGATGTTGAAGATACTGACCTGCAAGAAAAGACAAAAAATGATGATTCAGCAGCAGGCAAAATAAAAAATCTTATTCATGAAAAAACGAAAGGGATGCTGACTCAAATAACAAGTGATAAGAAAGATTATTATGAACAATATACCGTATATCCCATTAATGAACCAAGAAATAATGAAACATCAACCAAGCTTTATCAGATGTTAAAAATAAAAGACACTCCATTAGATAGAAAAGAAAAATGTTTAGATTTATTGTGTTTTCCCGATTTATATCCCCAGGGAAAAAATGGTATGAATGAGGATCGTTCTATCAAACTTTCAAACTTCGAATTTATTAAAACAAAGTTGATGTCCAAGCATCCTCAATTCAGACTGAACATACAATATTTATTTTCGTTGCTCAATGACAATAATATACGTCAATTGCAAGGTGGAATTTTTCATAAAATGAATGTTACGAATCCTTCTATAAGATATACTGCTGGAACATATTTAGATATGCTTAATAAGGAGCAATTAGAAACAAATTTACATACTGTATTTTCGAGACTCCGTAACACTGAACAGTATTGGAAAATCCCTAGAAATAATTTAAACTGCATGGTAGATTATTATGGGCCAGCCACTTGGTTTCTTACATTAAGTCCAGCAGAATGGCTGTGGTCTGACTTAGTTCATTATATTCGAAAAGTGAACGAGCCGAAAATGGATAATATATCTCCGTCAGAATTAATTGCTCGAGATCCAGTATCAGTTTCAAGATTCGTTGAAAATAAATTTCGTGCAATGCTAGACTTTATATGTTCAGACGATAATCCAATAGGAAAAGTAATTCACTACTTTTGGAGACGGGAATATCAAAGTAGAGGTACACAACATTTTCATTTGTTACTGTGGATAGAAAATGCTCCAGTAATTGGTGAATCAACAAACGAAGAAGTTGCAAGATTTATACTGAAACACGTTACTTGTAGGATACCAGATAAAAACAAGTCGCCAACGTTGTACGAACGTGTTATTTCGCATCAAAGACATCGCGACAACTCATATTGCAAACGAACCAAAAAAACAAACCGTGGGTTTATCAAAGTGTGCCGATTTGGTTTTCCACGACCTGTGACGGACAATCTTACAATAAGGGACCCTGTTACATCTATTGCCGGTAGGAAACAATTGAAAGCTAAAAGTCGATTATATGATCTTCCTAGAAGTGAAAATGAAAAAATGATTAATGATTATAACCCGGCTATTTTACTAGCATGGGAAGGAAATATGGATATTCAGTTTTGTGGAGAAAAATCGAAAATTGTTACTTGGTATATAACAAAATATGAAACAAAAGGAGAAAAAAGTCATATCGCAGAAGATACATTCAAAGACATTAACTCTACAGATTCTTTAAGCAAGAAACTTTGGAGCTTTTCTCTGAGATCTTTGACGTATAGAGAATGTGGTGCTTTTGAAGCTGCTGATACTTTACTAGGAATACCTTTGCACGGAACGGATCCAGCAACTACAATTAAATGGCTCAATGTTAATCAGGTACGAAGTAAGAAGCTTAAAAGTAAAACGGAAATCGAAACATTAAACAAAGACTCAACTGCAATTTTTTGTGACAATTTTATAGACGATTACTATCCACAACGACCACAAGAATTAGAATCATACTGTCTGTTTGACTTAGCTAAATGGTTTGACTGTGTAAAGAACAAACCAAAAGATGCTACTATAAAATGTTACAAAATCAGAGAAAATTTGTACTTTAAGAAACGTAAAAATCCATGCCTCATTAATCATTATAAGTATGATGTTCACATTTATCCGGAAAAACATTTTTACATGTTATTGCTTTTATTTCAACCTTGGCGTGATACTGAGGAACTAAAGAACGGTTTTAATACGTATGCAGAGTCATTTCAAAGTATTCAAAGTAATATGGTTAAAGCAATGCAGTACCATGAAAAGCTAGTTGACATTCAAATAGCATTTGATCATGTACAAGAGCTAATTAAAAGTAAATTGGAAGAATTTGAAAAAGAAGAGGGTGACCAGGCTGACACTTCATTAGAGTGTCAACCCATCGAAGCTGATGAAGCAATGAAGGATTTTAAAGGTATTGATGATAACATACGAGATATGGATGTTGATAAAATGATATTAGAATTGAATGAAGATCAGAAACGTATATTTGATAAAGTTAAAGATGCGCTTCATTTAAATACAGAAAGACTGAGACTTTACATTAGTGGAGAAGGAGGAACTGGCAAAAGTTATCTCATCCATACGATAAGATGTTGGGTAAAAGAAAAACTTAATAAACGTGTCGCCATTACAGCTCCTACTGGGATAGCTGCGTATAACGTTCAAGGATTAACAATTCATAGATTATTTCAACTACCTGTTGAACATGGCTCTACGCCTAAATATAAACCTTTGTCCGATTTGGTTTTGAAATCACTTCGTGATGAATTGAAAGATGTTGAACTTATCATTATTGATGAAGTTTCTATGATATCAAATTTGACATTAATGTATATTCATTTAAGGCTAGCCGAAATATATGACACTAATGATATTCACGACGGCTGGTTTGGAAAAAAACATATTTTATTGTTGGGAGATTTGTTACAGTTACCACCTGTACATGATGAACCTCCATATGTACAGTTATCCAGGGCGAAAATTGATAAGTACGTGGGATCTTTAGGAAGCTATGACTTATGGAAACAGTTATTTGCTTATGATGAACTGAGAATTAATATGAGGCAGAAAAATGATTTAGAGTATTCTAAAATATTATCTCGTATTCGAGTTGGATGTATGACCAAAGATGATATAAAACTTTTAAATACTAGAAAAATTAAATTTCATACTTTGACGCACGAAGAAAAACTTGAAGAATTATGTAGTTACATAGACACACTGCCAGTAGACACCCTTTGTTTGTTGCCAACTCGATTCATGTGTGAAACATTGAATGCTCAAATGCTAAGTCGGTTGAATTGTGACACGTTGACACTGATTGCTGAAGATTCAATTGATTGTCCACGATATTTATTAAAAAAAGTGAAGAAATGATACAGACTGATGATGAAGATGCATCGCGATCAGGTGGGGCTCCAAAGATTATAACAATTAAAATTGGATCAAAAATCATGCTCACAAGGAATATTGACGTCTCTAAAGGATTAGTTAATGGAACGATTGGAATAGTTAAGTCCGGATTGAAAAATATAGATAACATTAATGATATACAGAAAGTTGTGATTGTAACTGCTGATAAAACTGAACATACAATCGAAAGAATGAATGTGAAATTCCAAGTTTTTGAAAAAGCATTCATCATAAGAAAACAGTTTCCGTTGTCGTTAAGTTATGCAATTACAATACATAAATCGCAAGGACTAAGTTTAAAATCAGCTGTTGTTGACTCAGGAAACACAATGTTTGCTAATGGACAAGCGTATGTTGCATTGTCTAGAGTTACATCGCTAGAAGGGTTACATTTAATTAATTTTGATCCGTCCTCTATTAAAGCAAGTACTTCTGCAATTGTTGAATACAATAGATTAAAAAGTAAATATTGTAAAAATATCGATTTGATCGACATGGAAAACATATATCAACATGACAAAATTTTTGACCGTCATTGGACAGTGCCGAGATTGGTTCTTCAATGTCAGGATGGAAATGAATCATTAAACAATGTTCCAGAAATGGTTAGAATCGGTGAAATACAATTAAGAGGATTGTTGAACAAAGATGGAGTTTCATGTTATGCCAATAGTGTTATTCAATGTATTTTTCAATGTAAAAGTTTACGGAAACAAATACAAGATTTACCTAAACATCATGTTATGAATATAATATTCAATAAATATCTTAATCCAAATCTCATCTTAGATGTAGCAGCTGTTCGGAAATTTGTAGATGAGGAAATATATTCATCGCTAATACAGCAAGATGCAGGTGAATTCCTTAGTCACCTTTGTAACAAAGTTACCAGCTTCAAAAATACAGTCAAACATAAAATTCAATACAAACAAGTCTGTTCGAATAACAAATGTATGTACAACAATGTCCAAGTAGAAGATAACATTGTCTATACATTTCCGATTAAAAATTATTTAAATAAACACATTACCCTTCAAACTCTCTTAGACAATGAATTGACTAAAAAAGAACAAATATCAGCGACATGTGCGGAATGTAAAAATCAAAATTTAATATATTTAACAGAAGTACAATCAGTAGGAGAACTATTCGTTGTGCAACTTGAATTATTTGAAAAATCTACTGCAAATGATCAAATCCTAAAAATAACTGATAAATATGCAATTAAAGGTATTTCGACAGATTCATATTCAATAAAAGGTCAAAATTATATAAGTTATTTGCGCAATATTTCATCACGGGGGTTCCGTACAACAAGGTCACTATACTTGCATGATTAGAAATGACAAGTCTTGGATAGAAGTTGATGATTTGAGAGTGACAAAAAAGAATTGGCCACGAAATTCGAGAAATGGATAAATTTTTGCACATATATAGTCCGTAGTATCTCAATTTATGTCGAAGAACATTTTTTAAACTTTTTCAAAAAACAAAATATTTATAAACAAAAAACTGCCAAAAAAATATTGTTTTTGTTACAATATT
>JABFPQ010000640.1:0-10743 GCA_022817265.1 Masnerella sp. ZL-2020
GTAAACCGCCTCGATCCCAACTGCTCGTAAGAGCAGCCAAATTACGATTTACTTCGAGTATTCTGGCTCTTTGTAATTCAAGACGTTCCTGCTGTGCTTCAGTCCATTGTTCCTGTACATTATCCATAACAATTTATTGAACGTAAATTCAATTTTACTAAATTTATTCGATATATGTAATATAAAATATAAGTACCACATGGGCTCCCATACGACCGAGATGTTTGATTTTTTCCTGCGTGATGGAGATTTGCTTCAAAAACCAATCTCTTGCTTTTTCTACTGCAGCGAGTCCTTGTAATAAAACATCTTTTTCTTGTTCTATCTGTTTCATACGTTTCATCTGAAAAAGTATTATTTTGCTGCTAAGATTATTTGAAAACAAAAATGATTTAGAACAAAAACATAAATGTTCTAATTCTTCTAACTTCTGCGTAGGTGGCTTATACACGAGATTTCATCGCCTACGTATTCAACGTTAGTCTTTAAGTTTGTTCATGTTATTCACTTTTAAATCTAATGATATATATTTCGTATAGCTTTTTAGCAAATAGAAAATAAGCAATGTGTAAGTAACTAGTTTATTTATAATAACAGTAGAAAAACTGTGCTTTAATAGTCCTGAATTGCTAATACGATTTGATAAGGGAAAAGGTTTCTACTTTTTAATGTAAATAATGATTGCTGTGTTAAATCGACTATATGTGAGTTATAGATTATTTCGGATTAACAAAAAGTGCATCAAATTCATTGATCAAGAATTAAAAACATTTTCGTCTTCCCATCTTCTAACCAGATCTTCAACCAGAATTTCATTTTCAGAATTCCATCAGTTATATTGGATCTCACATGGGGGCGTGGTATAAATAAAAATGGCCGACTTGAATAGGTTTTTGATACTTTTAACTAATTAATCAACATAATATCGAACTTTTTCAACTTACAAACTGACTTTAAACTGAACAAATTTTTAAAATGTCTTTCTATTTTTTAAATTTATTCATAGTTTTTTCTCAATTTACCCATTAAAAGTAGTTTCATCCAGATGGCGCTTTGCCACATATGAGTTCCCAATATATAAATTATTAATTTCAGTGATTTAACACCCAGAAATGAACATGGTTTACATTAGTTACCTTAGCATCTCATACTCATAGTCTTTCTTATATATACCTAGCAATTTTCTATTAATACATATTATTTTCCTAATTACCTTTTTACAATACAAAACCATAATCATTAAAGCTATATTTATTTATTATTTGTAAACAAAAAGCAGCAATAACTGATAAATTTCGCATCATTTGTACATATTGACGTAGTTTGAGTGTCGTTTTAGTGTGAAAAGTACTTTGTATACAGGGATTTGAATTGGTTTATAGTTTGGGATGAGATTACTTCTTGCGGTAATTGAAAATTTTGCTTACACAGAAAATATTTGAATATTTTTATTTACCATATTATAATCAATGCCATTTTGCAACGTATGTCTCCTAGGTTCCCTCCTCCTATTAGTAGGCACGTTTTTTTTCTGCAGCATCATGGCATCCCTCTGGTCCATTCGATCCTTCCCATCCCCCGCACCCCTCCCGCCCCTTTCTTCGTTCCTCGCCTCGCTATTAATCAGCCCCATTTGCCAATTCTGCAGCGCAGTCCTAATCTCCGACTTGTCCAACGTCCGTTCCCCGTATCTTCCCGCGGGCTTCTGCGGCCCATAACCACCGATTTTGTTCAATTTGGGCAATTTCGAGTCCGAGCGAATCCTACTGGGATCCACGCCGGGCTCGAAACGCGCGTTCAAGTTGTCCTTCCTCACACCCAGCAACTGCGGCATGCTCAACGCTCGTTGCTGCGCAATGGCGTTGTTCGGCCGAATCGCCGCGGTGTTTGGCGAGCTCCAATTTGGATTGTTGTTGTTGCCCTTCATGCGGTTGTCCGCTATCAAAACGGGCGCCGAGGGCGGTCTCATGAGAGGCTGGCTTCCCTTCGGACCTTGGTCCGGCTCTATTTGCGAGTTGATCAAGCAGATCTTTAGGCCTGCGCAGAACCGCTCGAAAGTCAGGAGGCCGTTTGGAGGAGTGACCTTTTTTAGACTCTCTAGTACGTTTTTTGGCATGTTTTGAGCACCGTCGTCCTGCCAGCGGTCTTCGATTTCGGAGTATTTTACGAAGCCAGTTCGCTGGTCGTCCATTATGTCGAACAGGGTGCGCATCGCGTCCACGAAGTGCTTTGGAAGCCCCTCGATTCCGGAGCCATTTGTCATTTGGGCCATTTTGATTATTTGTTTTTGATATTTCTGGAATGTGATTTTTTAATTTTTATTATATTAGTTATATATTAGTTACTACCCTGATAATACAATGCAAATTTTGATCAAATAATTTATAATTTGCATTGTGTTATTAGGGTAAGAATAAGATCTCAGTAACTCAGTTAATTCTCTAAATAATGTATGAATTGAATATAAATTGAATGATATATTATATTATGATTGCAAAAAACGATAAAATGTAAGTAATACCTTACAATAAATGTGAGTAGTCGTATCAATGAATTGAATGTTTGATGTATATAACAAATGTATATGAGAAAATGTCATATATTACACTATTCATTTATCATGTTATATTGATTTTGTATAAAGTGAAACACTAAGTTATATTCATTGATATTGTAGATTCTGATGATGAAATAAAATTATCTAAAATTTCAAATTCAATAAAATATTCTTATTTAGTTCTTGAGATTGCAAAAGTTAACACTATCAAACAATGTAGAATTACATTTCAGTATTATCATTGTTATGGTAAATATAATGAAAATTTATATATGTAAATATTTCTCGTAAAAATCATCTATACTGAATGAAAAATAAATTTTAGTTCAATCAAAACTAAAAATTTTGCTTACACAGACAATTTAGCATAAATTTTGTATTAATGAACTAAAAAACTTTTTTAAACTTTCCTCCAAAAGTTTCACCAAAAATAATTTATGTAATACTAAATAATGATTTGTTTTTCAGTAACATTTTCATAAAATTTCTATTTCATATAAAAACTACAAGAATGAACAATAAAAAATATATTTCCCATCCAATGTTTCCTTCCATCTTTATCCTTTTTACTTTTTTTATTTTTTTAACATAAGCTAAACGATTATTCTAAGAAAATATCGACAATTCATTACATTTTGACACAAAGAATAAAGATTTTCAACATGTCAAATACATTTTCATAGGTTTTGTCAGACGACATCTGTAAATGCTACTAATAAGTCACCGTATTTCATATATATTTTTTGTATATGTTGTCATCTCAACATAACCTATGAAAGTACCATATTTTCCGTTATAACTGACTGAATTGTTGTTATAACTAAAGAGTTCTATTATAAACATTGTCTTTTTGCGTATTTATTGTATTTTGATTCTTCGCACTCAAAAAAAGTAGTTTAACTTGAAATTCTTTGTGTTACCTTTACGTTGAACTCGACATTTACATTAGGGTCGTGAATCCGCGCTCCACAAAGAGATGCGCAATGTTGAAAATGGCTGACACGTGTAATATATAAATATATATTGCAAAATATGTAATATAACATTCGTAATAAAAAGTAACAACCTATAAATGATTATTTATAACATAATTATAAATTTTTTCGTTGCTGAAATCTGGTTTATGATCTAATGATATTAGTTAATGTGTTTGTATATTTAAATCTAGCGCCAAATATTATGACAGTACTTCTGATATTTGTCATATTTTTGACAGGTAGATATTCCATTTTTCCACTTGTTAATTGTTGAAACACTGAAAACATAAAAAACGTAAATTCCAAAAATAGTTTTCGATTGTTTAGAAAATCTGTATTTGTAATTTTAATAAATTTATTTGTCGAAAAAAAACAAATGCATGAATATTACACCTAAAAAATGCAATAAAAGTATGATTTATAAAAATTATATTACAATAAGTAATAATTAGTTTCATTTTAGAATCTTAAATTGAGCACATAGTTTTTATTTTAAAAAATTGTGTCATTACATTTTGCTAACTGTAAAATACTGCCATCTACATAAATTCGATACTTCTCAGTCGGTAATGAGAAAATCTTTTATATCAATTCCAGCACCGCTTGAAAGTATTGTTGTCAATGTTGTCATTTCGGATTGAGGTTATTTTTCTGACGTTGATTTCAGTTTGTTTAGTCTTGGATGTTTCGCATTTAAAAATAAATAATCTGCAACAATGGTTAACGTGGAACAGTTACAAAGTGCTTTGACATCTGTCAAAGTATTGCGTTCAAGTGTAGGCCAGGTTTTTGAATCTTTGGCGAATGGATTGAGATCTGATCATGGAGAGGAAAATAAAGAAGCAAAGTATTTGTGCGAATTACAAGATCTTCTCACAACTGTGAATCTTAATTTAAGGTATTTATAATTTATCTTAAAATTGCCCTGTGAAAAATTTAATTAGGGATACAAATTTAATTATAAATTTAATTTATAAAAATTGAATTTATAAAATTGAATTTATAAAAATATTAATTATAAAAATTTATTTTTTCAGGGATGTGGAAGGGTTGATTAACAGTCTGACCCCACCACCAGGTCCATTTACATTAGGAAACACTCAGTATTTAGGTCAAGAAACCACTCAGGAACGTCAAAGTCTTTATGGCATTATTGTACATGGTCACAAATGGACAGACAAAATTCACGAATACAGCAACATTGCTCATGCAATTCTCAATCAAAATTCCCTCAAAAGATCTTATACTAATTTGAGTAGAACTAAGCGAGGAAGAGTGCAAATGAGTAGTCATAATGTCCCACCACAGTAAGATTGATTTTTGTTTAATATTTATTTATTTATTTAACAGGCAATCGCCCAATATACAATAATAGAGTAAAATATTACATATTACATGAAGATTCGCAAGTTGCAAAGAATTTACAAATCAAACAATTTTAAACAAAGTCAACTAACAATTTTTCTTTTGCTTTATTACAAAATCGATTTTGTGAAAATGTTAGATCAATGTTGATTTTGGAAAGTAACAATTCGGAGTCTATATTGTTGTTCAACAAATCATAAAGAAATTTCTATTTGTAATCATGATGAGAAGACAATATTAGCAATATTTAAAAGAGTAATACAGATCGTTCATGTTATAATGTTTATTTTTTACTTAGGCAAAAGTAATTTTCTTTATTTTTTGATATATAGAGTACCATAATCAAATTACAATTTTTACAGACAAGTTGATACCATAATAGCAACATTAGAACGACAATTTCCAAACATGACCTTAAATGCTTCACGACCATCTACTTCAAATATAGTTTTACATGTCAGTTTGGGTCATGTTTTAAAAGCTGCCATAGCTTTCAAGGGATTGATGATTGAATGGGTGATTGTCAAAGGATATAACGAAACAATAGATTTGTGGACAGAATCTAGACATAAGGTGTTTAGAAAAGTCACTGAAAATGCACATGCAGCTATGCTTCATTTCTATTCACCGAATTTACCAGATTTGGCTCTTAGGTCATTCATTGTAAGTACAAATTTACATCTTATAATAATAATCTACATTCTAATAATGTTAAAACTGTGTGATATTAAATAATATAGTTTTATCCATAATAATAGTTGAATGTAATATTTATAACAGAATTGTACATTTCGGCCAATAATAATTATTTCACTATAACTTTTGCAGGCGTGGCTTCATAGTTTCAGTAATCTATTTAGTGAAAGTTGTAAGCGATGTGGTTTACATCTTCACAACGCTTTACCACCAACTTGGAGAGATTACAGATCTTTAGAACCATTCCATCAAGAATGTAAACCATAGTATAAGCAACTTACATCTTACTTTTTATAAGATAAAAATAAAAAGAACTTGTGTACATATTTTTAAAGAAGCATTAGCGAATAAATATTGGGTTGTATTATTTATGTATACTGAGAGCTCAAAACTCTTAAAACTAGTTTTTTCATATATTCAGTAATAAACAAATCAATCGAATTATGTCTTAACCCTTCATCACACGCGCATTTTCTATTGTCTCTGTTGCACACTAAGCATGCTCACTCGGATATCTTTGTTGCGTGAGCATTTTGCTCATAGTGCGTGTGACGAAGGGTTAATGTTATTATCTCCTTTCTTTTCAAATTTTGAAATTATTATAAATTAACGATTTATTCATATTCAAATATTTTAATTTTTAAAATAACGTAAACAAATAATCTTAGAGTTCTAGTGTAAGAAGAAATTTTTATTACAATTTTTTAGCAGTATTTTTATGAATTATTTATTGCGTATTTAAATTCATCATACTTTCATGTAATTCAATGAAAATTTGAGCAAAAATTACTCAGCAATTAAATTACAACATAGTTTTTTAAGGGTCTATAGAAATGGTAAAACTCATTTATTTATTTCTACCCCACTTTATCAGCAGTAGATAACTCAAATAAAAGATACAAAACTTCTCTCACATTTCCAATGTACTCGACGTTCCCAACCCTATCCCACGATCCTATTCATAAAAATTCGCCCATAGAAAAATCTCAGCTACGCAAAACGCAATCAGCATCTCCGCTCCAAAAGAAACTCCATCTGATTGGTCGATTCCCTTAGCGATTCTGCCAAGAAGAAAGATTCATCTCGAGACCAAGATAAAAAAATCTTCATCTGATATCGATTTTCGCTCCAAAAAATCCGTCGAAATTCAAACCCAAAACTACCCAAAACATCAAATCTCCATCCCCCAACCATCCCTTACTCCAAACCGATCAATCGTCGGTCCAGACTTTTAATTAGATCACGAGATTGATTTTCGATGAGCGAAATGAATGAAGGGAGCTTGAATGAAAATGAAATTCGTGGACCCGAATTTGCCGGGAAAAGTCGTCGCGTCGACGACGTTTTCCCGGGTGCGCAAAAAATCGAACCGCGAGTCGGCCATTCCGAGGCCGCGGTCGAGAAGAGGTGCTGGGGCGCGCGGGGCCCGATCGGTCCCCGCGGGCCCGCGGATCGCGCGGGGCCGTCGCTCGGGAAATGATCTTCGGCAATCGGCGCGCGATCGTCGCGTAAGCGTAATAGGTGGTAATAGATCAATAATAAGGATATTTAACGCGCTGTGTTCGGTGGGTGCGCGCGCGCGCCTCTCGCTCTCTCCGTCTTTCTCTTCGTCGCGCCGTAGCCTAGCGCATAGAGCGATCCGGCAGGCGCGTCCACGCGCACAAACACAGCGCGAGCAACACTGACCAATCAGGAGCGGGTCTACGCCAGGGCGGCAATTTTGAATGCTCGGATTTGTGTTAGGGTCGATAGTGACGATTTTGCATCAAGGTTATTCTTAAGTTGTTGTGCTTTTTTGTTTCTTATTTTATTATTTAAACAGAACCAAACTATTTTTCATTTTAAAAATATAGTTAGAGGAAGTTTATTCTGAATATAAAAGTACTATATATATAGTAGCACAATAAAAGTGATTTAGTTTTTAGATGGAAATGAAGTTGAATTAGTAGATTAAGAAGATATTAAAGCAAAAACAAGAAAATAAATAAATTTTTACGATTTTCAATTGAAATTGATTATTCTTATTTTTGAGTTGCTAATGAGAGACTAACTTATATGAGAAATTAATCTATATGAGACAATGTATTATTTTGGACCTGTTTATGTGTTGTTAATATCAAATAATTTTATTTATGTTTTAATTCATTTCAGTACATATTAGTTAGTTATAATATATAATATATTACACTGTACAATTTTATTTAACACCAGATTACACAAAACATGTAAAATTACACAATATAGGGCAAGTATTTCAGTGAATGAACATGTACCAGTGAATGAACACTAAATTAGAAAGACAGTGATAGACAAATTCAAATGAGCGTTCATTCACTGGTGCTTATTCTTAAGTGTTCATTCATTGGAGCATTCACCCTATAATTCATTCAATTTTACACATGTTTTGTAGCTCTACATCATATAGAATGTAATTTTACACGTTTTGTGTAATCCAGTTGCATAAAATCTTACAGTGTACCAACTGGTCGAAATTCTTTCACTTTCTTTGTGCACACAAAATGCAACTGAAAGATATTTTTATTCTTCATATAATTAATTATTTATTAAAATTTGATTGAATTCTCTTTATGACTTTATAGAAAAATTATGTTTATTTACATTGATTTGATCCATGTAATATAGGTAAATATAAAGTTACCAAGCTTTTCATTCAATTCAGAATGGTGTATGGATTTCAATTATGATGCACAGTTGCAATCAAACTTTGTCGCAATCTACAACTAGTCAGTTGATTGCTTTTGTAATTGTTTACAAAAAATGAACTTTTATAATATTTGTGTTATATAATATATATAACTTTTTTATAAATATGTTTTATAATATTACAAAGCTTCTATATTAATTAATATATAAAAAGTAAAAATCTGAAAAAATCAAATAATAATACAAATCTATTTCAAAAAGTTTAAAGGAACATAAATTTATTCTTAGTTATCATATTGTATACATAATTATTGTACACATTACAAAAAGTATTTTATAAAATTATTTTTTAAAAAATTTATGATAATAAATAAATTTGGTGGTCCATTCCTTAATAGTATATATTGTTAAACGAGTGGCAGTGGCTGGCAGTGGAAAAAGAAAAAAACACGAGTAGAACACGATACTTTTCCCATCGAGTGGGCGTGGGAAAAGTATCTACTTTTCTCACACCCACTAGTTGGGAAAATACTATATCTTTTCATCGTCACGTGTTCAGCCTTTGAGGTAGGTAAAAAGTACTGCATCCCTGTGAGAGTGTAATAAAAATATAAACAAATTCCTTCATGCTGAAGCAAATATAATTCAAAAATATTTGAAGGAGTTATAAAAGAAACGAGAAAGTTGGCTGCGGGGATTTGGCGGGCTTCTGACAAATTGACACTCGCGCGCAGGGGAGTGGATCGCGGCATCGGGCGGTTGAGGGCGGAAGCGTGAGCGGCCCGGCTGTTCGAGGTGTCGGGCACTGTCGGGGCTGTCGGGGCGTTCGGGCGTTCGGCGCGGTTCGCCGTTCGCGTCAGTTGGTCGCGCACACGCCGTGGAGTTTCGCGCGGCCTTCTTGGGCTCGACTGACGTCACCTCGGCGGAGAGACGGAGCGACGGCCAGTCGGCGGAGCGATCGGGATCGGATCGGACCGAGTGGCAGTCGGACGGTGTCGGACGGGCAAGGGCGCGCGCTCGGCAGTCGGCCATCCGTGTTGATCGGTCAACGGCAAGATGGTCGTCGGGCGCGCTCGGCCGTGAGCCGCGCGAGCGTTGGCGCCGCGGGGATGTCGTCGGGCGCGGACGCGGAGTAGACGCGCCGGACGCGCCCAACGCAGCCGCGGACGCCCGTCACCCGGACTGGGCGAGACATGGCGGAGCACGAGCAGGACACCGAGCAGGACAAGGCGGTGCAGGAGGCGCGCCGGGCCCTCGTCGTCGTCCAGTCGATGATCGACCTGTCGGCCGAGCGTCTCGAAGGCCTCCGCACCCAGTGCTCCACCAGCGCCGAGCTCACCCAGCAGGAGATCCGCACCCTCGAGGTCGGTCCAAACAATCTCCAGTTTTTCCCTTTCCCGCGACCAAACTACTCCGAAATTCCTCGCGGCTGACTTCTCTGCCCTTCGTTTGACGGCTCCGCGACCAATCTTTCGGTCTCGCGAACGCTCTCGCAGATAAGTCGCACGTCATGATGCAACTCGCTTTCGCGTCGAGAAGCAAATATTTCTTACGCGAGTACAAGAAACACTGATATGATAATGAAAATTCAACGAAGGGCAATTATAATTCGTGTTCAATCGAGTTTGATTAAATGTCCATCTACGTAATTACAAAACAATTGTGTCGTTGAAATTTTGAAATGAACAGTTGAGTCAAAAGCAGTGCCGTAATCTCGACAGTGGATATTAAAGATCAATTATGAGTTGTTCCCAATCTTCTCTGTTTCAATAATTTATTTATTTGGTGTGACGAATAATATGGTCTCGTGCAGTTGTGTGAATGTAAACACAGTTGAAACAATATCAGTGACATCGTTTTTAATAAACACCCGTAACTGAGCAAACGCTAAGAGAAAATAGTTCGCAAGTCTAATGCAATTAATTATTGACTGTCATCTCTACTTCTGATAACGTGCCTATCGCTTTTTTCAAAGCAGCGAGATATTTGCGCATGAAATCAACGCAAAATCAATTATATTTTAAATAATAGCTCTTCTATTGATCTATTTATTTCGCGTCAAAATTAACTTTTCATTTTCTCAACTCGCTTCAATTTTTCTGTCCTACTTTTTGGTGCAATTTCGCGACAAGTTGCACAATGTTAGGTTCGACAACTGAAATTCTATTTTTACCCCCAAACCATTTGTCGTTGCCTTTTTAAATAACAAATTAATTGCACGTTATGCCGACGTTTTCACCTAAATTATACTTTGCAAAATTTACTGTTATGAAAGAATTTTGTCTCCTTATTTAATAATAAGAACATCTTTAGTAAACAAAACAATGACACTAATTGTTTGACGTTAAACTTTCAGGGTAAACTAATAAAGCTGTATTCGAAGCAACTAGTGACCAAGGCCAAATTTGCACCAGATTCCTTGCCCATTGAATTGCGGCAGTATCCTTCTTTGAAACAATGGCTGCGCGTTGTAGGACTCTCGCA
>JABFPQ010000641.1:0-10721 GCA_022817265.1 Masnerella sp. ZL-2020
GTAAAGAAGAACGTGTAATTGTATGTAGACTCCACAGGTGGCGACATCGGTAGATTAAAAAGAATGCAGTGACGAACTAAGCCTTACCAAATAAGTCCTTTATCGTTATGAATTTTATGTTAAAAAAATGTTAAATAGTGGACATATATTAATTGTAAAAATATTATTTTGAAATGAAGGTTTTATTATTTAAGTATATTTATTTCGTCGATTATTCTTTTATCGAAAAGTAGTATTCAGAAAACTTTAGAAAAATTTCTGTACTTAACCACGGGAGGTATTTTAATTTGTTTATAAGATTAGTATGAGCGCGTTACTTATTAATTTGCTAATAAATGAACTGTAGAAGAATAATAAAAACATAATTCATGCTGGAATAAAAAGGTAAATATATAATTATTATCAATGATATGCTGTGTAAGACGAACCTTTATGATTTTCAAAAATGTACCAATATAAACTATTTAACGTACATCACTACAATCATGATTGCCTCAATCATGGTTCAGTGAATGTAAATTTTTCTACAAGATGTTGCCATATCCTGTAATATTAACTACCCCAAAATACTTTTACCGTAACACGTATGTTACACATCAATAATATAATAATAATAAAATATATAATGCAGAAATTAGGTTCTAACATTTTTTATCGGAATTCTTTGTTTCTATCGCTTATTTATTATATCTTATTTATGATATATTTATTATTTCTGCACAAAGGGAGCACAAACTACCTTCGTGCAGGTATTATATATACCTCCCTATAAGCGCATAATATTCTAGGAATATTCTAAGAATATTAAATAATATTATGTGCTGATAGGGAACTATTCTACGTCCGCCAAAATACTATTCTTGGAATATTTTATAATATTATATAAATGTTCCAGGTAGGGTAGAGTGGGATAAAAAAGCCATATGCATTTTGATAAATCTAGTCTAAATGTTAAAAACTATACAGTCAAAAGATCAAACTTACAGATATTAATATTTGTTAACAGAGTTCTTCGTCAGAATGAATCTTATAACATTTAATCCATAAATCTGAGAATGGCTTTTTTACCCCACTCTACTCTATATTATTTTAAAGCACATAAAAATATTATGCTGCCAATAGGGCTATAATAATGAGCCCAGTAGAAATATTTTGCAGAGTAAAATTATATTTTACATAATTCAGTGAAATGGTAATAAAAGAAATTATTTCAAACTTACATTTAGAATCAGAGGAATCTTATTTGTAAATTCATTGTTATTTGCAGTATGTTTGAGCAAAGACCTACAAACATATTACAAAATTTTTTTTTATTGCAGGTCATTATTTGATAAAAGAGCAATTGGATTGTAGTGCACGCCGCATGTCGAGTTATATTTTCCTGCAATAATATATATCCCTGATAACACAATGCAAATTATTTGATCAAAATTTGATCACATTTTGTTAAAGCGGACATTTATTATGCAAAATTTAATAAAATTTTGATCAAATAATTTGGATTGCGTTATATCAGGGATATTAAAGTGAAAGGCAAACGAGTCAATATTTTTATTTTGGTTACGCTACGATCATCGCTATGAAGAGATAAGAAAATTTGGCAATGAAAACGTATGGAGTAGTCAACATAAACAGAAATCACTATGGAAAAGTTGTGATTCTATGCGAAGGCAAACCACAGTTTTGGTCATAATGAACATTATTCACATTGGAGCTATGTACGTCTTCAAAGCCGCCTCCAAATCTGGCCAGACATTTTGCAGCTACATTTTACAACTATGGTAAATATACTTATTCCATTTGCACTGACTTTGCATGTATTGCAAATTCCAATAAATGCAAAGTCAGTGCAAAGATATTATAAAATACATACTGACTATGCTAAAAAATTGTTAGAAAAATAAATAATAGAGGACCGATCCCTATTTCAAAGCTCATAAAAATTCAAAAATTTATTTAAAAAATTGTGCGACTAAAACTTCATAAAATTGTTGAATGAATTTTTATTATCAAATGATCAGGGGCTTCAGCGGCGGCCCGACTAGGTGAGGTCCGTTGCTATCATTACTTCAATTATTTTATGATTTATATAATATCCATGATAGCCAAAGATTTTGTTAACTATTTACATAAAACTTACGTGAATGAACTTCCTTATTGTGCTTCATAATTTACATAAATATTTCGTTTAAATGATTTAAATAAAATTTACATAATAAAACTTCTAGTTTTTATTTTTTTAAATGATTGCAAAATATCGTCGGTGTACGATTTACATAAAATATGCATGACATCGAGGATGTAAGATGATGTAAATTTTATGTAAATAGTTATATAAATGTAAATACACGAGCTTTACATAATATTAACTTGCTTAAAAAACTTTGTTTATTACTTCCTGTATAATAATTTTATGAGGTCAATTGTTTGAGCTTTGCACAAGGAATCTTATAAACCACTACTAAATTTGCATTAATATAATAAATTCAACTTCCATTATTTCTCTAAACATGTAATGTTTAAATTACAATACAATATTGTCAGAGATAAAATATAAATGATTTACATCAATTAATGTACGTTATTTATAAATGTGAATTTCTCTCATTTACATTTAAATAGGTTATATCAGAACAAGTTCTATTAAATAAAAAATTGTAACAATTATTTTTTAAAATGATTGTTATGGCATTAAAACTAACACAATTATTATTTTGACAGTTAAATTATTTTTCAGACGTAACAGTAACTTAATTGAATAGAAAAAATAGTTTTTATTTTGACTATAGCATTGTAAACGATGCAACTACTTTAATGCAACGAAATTTTCCATTCTTTAAATATAACAAAGTGGAGAGGAAGTCTTATTCTAAAAATGCTTCAACTCAATTTATCTTTCACTTTATCTTCTATCTAGCTTTATTTTATCTCGAACGTTTAATTTATTTTAATTTTAAAATAAAAATATGTTCTGTTTAACTTTATCTTTAGCTTAAATTATCTCTACATTAAAATTATATTCTTTTTCTGATTTACTGATTTCAGTGAAAATGATTATAATTTTGATTGAGATATAATTTAAACTAAAGATAAAGTTAAACAGAACATAATTTTATTTTAAATTTTAAATAAATCTAAAGTTAGAGTGAAGATAAAAGTGAAAGATAAGTTAAGCCGAAGCATTTTTAGAATAAGGCTTCCACTCCTGGAACTTTATATTTCAAGATTTTTGAAATTGTGAAAAGTATCGCGGCGCAGGGTTACTACAATGCGTTCTCCGTTCGCATGAAAATCCCTAAGCTTTTCGCTCGCAGAACAGGTGCGCAGATGGCGCTGTTCCATGGCAACTTGATGGTAAATAGGGAATAAGTAATAATTGCGTAACTGCTTAACCCTAGGGATTTTGAGTTTGAATGAGTACGCATTGTGTAAACCCTGTTCGAACGGTTAGAACCCTGTTAGTTTAAGCCGCCATCTTCTCCTGAACAATTTGTTGTTAAGCATTTCTGCAAAATCTAAAGTAATAAACAGGTATTGTTCCATTTTATTATTTTATTATTATGCAAAGTTTGCTTTATCTTTTTTAAAATATTAAATGCTTCTCATTTCATCTTTTTTATGCTTTAATTTCCAACTTTTTTATTTTCTATACTTTGCGTTTAAGGTTAAATAAATTATTATAAAATTTTGTAATTTAACAAAAACGCGAATTGAAAAAAAATAGTTTGTTTTTCATCTGAAATTAAAGTTGGAAGAACATTGAGGAAAATGGTTATTCAGAACACGTGCATTGAAAAAGCTGTGTTTTAGGCGCCATTTTGGGGCAGAATGTATAGGCTTTTTCCCAAACAACAAAAATTTTTCAAATTAGTGTCAAAATACTTTCCCATCACCAAAGAATGACTTTAGTATTTTTTTATTATCCACTATTTACACCTTAATTAGTGACGCTCTGGTTTTTTACATAAGTAGTCGCGCGGCGCCTACCAGGCGCCAATTTCTGCAAAATCTAAAGTAATATACAGATATTGTTCCATTTTATTATTTGATTATTATGCAAAGTTTGTTTTATCTTTTTTAAAAGATGAAATGTTTCTCATTTCATCTTTTTTATGTTTTAATTTCCAACTTTTTTATTTTCTACACTTTGCGTTTAAGGTTAAATAAATTATTATAAAATTTTATAATTTAACGAAAACGCGATTTGAAAAAATTTTTTTGGTTTTTCATCTGAAATTAAAGTTGGAAGAACATTGAGGAAAATGGTTATTCAGAATACGTGCATTGAAAAAGCTGTGTTTTAGGCGCCATTTTGGGGCAGAATGTATAGGCTTTTCCCAAACAACAAAAATGTTACAAATTAGTGTCTAAATACTTTCCCATCACCAAAGAATGACTTTAATATTTTTTTATTATTCACTATTTACACCTTAATTAGTCACGCTCTGGTTTTTTACATAAGTAGTCGCGTGGCGCCTACCAGACGTGAAAATTATATCTTGAGCAGAATTTATATTTAAGTGTAAAGTTGGGGGAACGACTCATTTTACCTCTTTCCGTCAAATTTAGATTAACCCTCAACATTCTGAACCTCGAAGGAGTTAAAAAATTATATTAGAAACATTATTTTTTTATTATTCGACGTTCGAACAAGTAAAATTTAGCAAAAACATTTTTTTCAATTTTTAATTGTTTTATGTTGTTAATAATTTTGTATTTATTTAAAATACATGTACAAAGTTTTAAACTGATAATATCCATTATATAATTATATTTATAACATATGTAAGCATTAACAACAATGAGAAAAACGCAAAAATAGAAAAATCCTAATGTATCATATATGATACAATAGGTACTTAAGGGTTAACTGCAATCACCAATATATTATTCTTAAAAACATTTTTGCAGGCTTGTAATATTAATTATTTACACAATGGAACCACTTCTGCGACTGAGGACAAACCATGGGTTTATATTTGCAAATAATAATTTTGCATACGTGCAGGACCATCGGAGTGTCCATATTTACCGTTGCTCCAAAAGGATAACGGAAAATTGCCCAGGCAAACTGATGAGAGATGTGTATGATGGCACTTTGACCCTGGAACCTGAACATAACCATGCACCGATTCCATACTTAGTGGAACGTCATGAACTGGTCAACGAGATGATGAGACAAGCCAGAGAAACATTAACACCAATTTATGACATTTTTAGAAATGTTTGTTTAAGGTTATTAATTTAATATTAATAAGTAAATAAGATTTACCATAAAAATGCAAATAACTTTGCATTTTTAAAATTATGTTTTTATTTAACACGTGACAGTATAAAAGTTTAATTTCTAAGTTAAACTTAGAAATCGTTTCAAACTCGTTTTTATAGTATAATTTGAAGTTTACATATATTAATTTTACAAATTAATCAAAAGGCAAGACCTAGGACTCTTATAATATATCTGTGGCTGAAAGTAAAAACCAGTTAACTAACTATTTTGTGATTTCGAGGTATTCACGTTTAAGTTTCAAAAGTGATTTTTGCTATTTTACTTTGGATGTCCTTTTAATATCAATTTAATGAAGAGAAAACTATAAAAAACAACGATTACACCTATGGTGTAGAATATCATTCAGTTAACTGGTTTTTGCACGATAAAAGCAGTAATGGAAAGCGAAAACAAGTTAACTGACATATTACATATTCTGATGACTTTTGAACAGTTTCAAAAATGTCAAAATATCAACATTTTCAAATTTTCACAAATTTCAGAAAAGTACAATTTTTTTAAATTTTTCAAAATTTCAAAATTTTCCAAAATTTCAACATTTTGAAAATTTTAAAATTGTCAAAATTAATTAATTATATTAACCGATAAATGGTTTATTTTGTTTATATCACTTGTACAAAATATTTGAATGTTAAAAAATATTTAATTGCTATTTTCTAAAGATTTATGTCAGGTCAACCGGGGCAATTATTACATCATGGGGTAATGTGACACATAGATTTGTAATGTTAAAAATTAATTTTTATTTATTTTGTTAAAGATTTTTCAACAATTTTAAACTTAAAGATTAAATTGATAACAATATTAACCATTTTTTTAAATTTAAGTGTGAAAAAATATATTTTTGATGATTTAGACGTTTAGACGTATTTCTTTATAAATACTTTAAAATGATGTTCTCCTCCTCGCCTCTTGCTGTACACCTCACACTCGTTGAAAATAACTTTTCCCACCGGGTTAAGTTAATAACTTTTATATTGGCAATAGCAATAAGGGCAGACGAGCTACTTTAAATATTGATATATTTGCACATAATGGTACAAAAACGGCTACCGGGTAGGCGTTTATGTTGGAGGTATAAATTTTCATTTTAGTTTTCTATTCATTCTATTAGAAATGTCGCAGCGTCCACGTACTTAAATTTCAACAGTCTGCGTTCGTCCCTCTACTCCGAGCGAATGCGGCAACTTCCACCGGTACCGCAAACATTGGCAGAATTGGAACATTTATTGGCCAATTTGCCAAGGTATGCAGATGTCTACCTTACCACTGTGTTTGCTGGGGAGGCAACTGCGGTGCTTTTCAGCAACGAACAACTACTGGCGGCCTTAAATGTTGCCGACGATATCGCGCTCGACGCAACGTTTTCAGTAAGTTTACGCAATTTTATTTAACACGTTCAGTCACCGCGTCCATTGTAATGGACATCAGTTGAAAAACTTTATATGAAAAAATCGTCAAGTTTAAATTTTTTAGTGAAATTTTTTTTGTTTCTAAATATTTGGTAAAGATTTACAATTATTTTAAGACAACAATAATTAAAATAATATGATAAACATTAAAGTTATAGCATAAAAATAGAAAAAAAATTCAAATTAAATTTGTGACTGAAACGGTTATTTTACCAAACGCATTGGTAAAATAACTGCGATTTGGACTGCTATTTCAGCATTCCATTCCTGTCTGTTTACGTTGACTTCGAAATTGATGGCCATTTTAAGGGCTACATTATTGCTTTTTTAAATTAAAGGAAAGTAATCGTAGAACTATAAGTTTTTAAGAGGAAAAATTCAGACTCGTAACCCCCGCCCAACCTCCATTTAACACTGTAAAATGAGATTTTTCGCATTCTCTTAACAAATGTTTAGAAATAATACACTGAATAAATGAACAACAAGTCGTATACGCTGATAAAACCGTAAAAGTTAAAAAAGGTATTTTTTTCAAATGGCCCTGCTTACCCATTTCAATGCCAAAATGGTTGTTACTTGGGTCAAATTGTATGAAAATAAATGAACCTTAACCCAATATATTTGCCCAAGTTCGATTATTACGGAAATGCCCCATGGAAACGTTCAAATTCCGATTTTTTTTACCTGTTGTATTGTGTATACTGCTAATACGCCCCCTTTAATAAGGGGGGTATATAATAAGGGATATCAGAGGGTTTAATTAGGTCAAATGAATTACTTGGTGGTTAATTTTGGAAAGGAGGGTTATATCTCCAGAGGGAATTTATCCAGTTCGATTTACTGATGATGAACAATTTTAGTAATTTCATTAGAGTCCCCTTAATCTACTTTTCCAACGTAATAATGATTTGTTACACGAGCTCATCTTATAGTCGAATTCCATTCTTTGTTTTTAAGGGGTAAAACATCACTTGGGAACAAATCAAAGCTACTTCTTCTCAGTAAATCTATTATAGCTTTCAAACGAAAATCTTGTTTTCTTTCCAACAGGTGTGTCCTCGAGTACCAATTGTTAGCCAGCTTTTAACCATTCATTTTAGACATGGTGAAACTGTAAGTATTGCAAATTTATATCAATAAATATGCTTAGGATTAATACTAAAAGTATAATTAATGTCATTTTCAGATGATCTTAGCGATTTTGTGTCTTATGGACCGTAGGACCACTGAAATTTACGCAGCAGTCTGGCAGGCGATTAAGGATCTTTTTCCAAATATTAACTTCCATTCGATAACAACCGACTTTGAGATTGCCATGATTAATGCAGCAAGGTTACACTTTCCAGTTGCGCGGCTGATAGGCTGTTGGTTTCACTTTGTGAAGGTACAAAGATTTTGTTTAAATTTTAGCAGTAAGGTAAATGTCCCAATTAGTGACCTCTTAAGCACCAATTTGTGACTAATAGAGAATTTTTTTTTTTTATTAAGTTAGTTAATTTTATTCATGTGAATGTTTCATAAGGTAGGAAAATATTGAACAAAGGATTTATGAGATTTGCATCAAAATTATATAATTACATTTTGAACTTATCACATTAAAGCTCACAAATAGGTACATGGACACAAATCTTTTTTATTTACATGAAAACACCAATTTTTTCGTTTTCTTTCACATAATCGCCCATAACTTTTTTTCGAAAGCGTTTATCAAAAATCTGGTACTATCTTTGAAGGCTCCTAAAAATTATTTATTATTAATTTCTTCCTGATTTTTGAGGTTCATTTAGGACAAAATTTTATTAGCTGTTGAACAAAAAAAGCAAGTGATTTGAATGAAAATTGACACATTAATCGTTTTCTCACAAATTTCAAAAACATGGTTTCGAGAAAAACGCCTTTTTCACTTTCAAACAAGTCACTTTTCAAAAAATTTGAATAAAAATTGTAATTATGTTTAGGGGAAAATTGGATTTATTTAGGGGAAAAAACGTGTAGGGGAAAACCTGAAGGGGAAAACTTGTCGGGGGAAAACATTTAGGGGAAAATTGGCTCCCTACCGAAAAAACTGTTATATTATGTTAAAATAAATTATTCCACAAAATTTTGTAACAATCAAAATAAACCTTTTCTGTAATATTTTTAATATCATTAATTCTTAAGTTCATTGAACACAAATTGTTATATTTATAACGTGAATTTTATTTCTCAAATATTTTATAGGCCGTCACAGCACGTTGGAGATCTCTCGGCTTAGACGATGAAGAGATGGATCAAAGCCTCCTTTATGAATGTCTGTCCATTCCTTTGCTTCCCTATCATTTGTTCAGGGAAGCAAGGGAATACATTCGAGAGAGGGCGTTTCAATTACAAGAAAGAAATGCAAATATCAATGCATTTGTGCATTATTTTGTCCAAACTTGGATTGAGAATGCCAGGTTGGCAAGTTTGTATGGGGTCTCCGATAGGACAAATAACGCGGTAGAGAACTTCAATCGCCGTGCCACTCAACGCCTGGGAGGACATCGGCCAAATCTTTGGGTTTTTCTCGGTAATAGCGGTTTATTTGTCCATGCTATACGGCAATTTGTCCATTGACAATTCTTGTTATTTTATTTATTATCAAAAAATATATAGAATATACTAGAGCTAATTGTTCACCGTTTGACAATTATTCAAAAAATTTTGTTCATTGTTTCTATCGCATGACTAATTTTTAACTTATTTTCCGACAGATAACGTAAGGTTGTTGCTGCAGGACGAACTGCTGGATCTCCGTAGGGCTCAACAAAATGCTCCTCCACGAAGACCGGCGAACAGAGCAATTAGAAACCGAAATGCACACTTTCAGCGGCAGCAGGATAATGTGGCCACGGGGAGGTATCACACCGTTAAAGCGGATTTACTAAAAAATATAAGTTAAGAGAATGTCAAAGTTCTGGGATCCCGGTACTAGCGCGTTTACTAATAATTTCATTACTTGTTAAAAATAATAAAATTCAAGTGGACGACTTTTTGATTTTGAAAAAATGTTTTTAGTGCAAAACCACATATTTGTAATACAAGTTGTAGTTTTAATTTTGGAATTTCTTTTTTTTCCACTCTGAAAACGACTTCCCCAAATTGAGCTCAATTTGATTATAGATAATTGCCAGTTTTTACTGTGGCATTGATAAAAAATGGTACAAAATTGCTCCGTTTATTTTAATTTCAGAAATCTGTAATGTCGGTAAAAAGAGCTTTAACATTCTCTTAAGCTATAAAAAATAACAAATTAACTGTAAAATTCAAGTTTAAAATTTTTAACTTAATCCACCCTTTTCTCAAAAAAAATTTTTTTTTGCAATTTTATTCTCTAACCTTAAATCTCCAGAGGACTTCTGTAGATTTTATTTTTTAGCAGAAAACAAGGAGCCTCGCCTTCCATAAAATTTGTACATTTTTCTGACATACATAATAGTGTCCCACTTTTTTCTTTTTAACATTGTATTTTAGTTATAAAGATCTGACTAATAAAGATTATCATTTTTATAGATTGTCGGTTGCCGCATTTCTACAATCTCTGCAGCCTTCGGCCAGCGATGTCGTGCGCCGTGTAGGGCTAAGTATACCCCTGATGCCGGGCGAAGTTGCACCAGCTCCACCAGTTAAGGTCGCACCTGTGCTGTGATGCATATGTTTGGATGCTGAGCCAACATACGCATTTATCCCTTGCGGGCATCGCATCGTTTGCAAAAATTGTGCTGCTATTGTACGCGAGCTGGATGACAAGCGCTGCAGCTCTTGCAGAGAAATGTTTACACACATTGTACGCATATTCTTTTAAGGACCCCCATTTTCAACGTTTCAGATGTTTTTAAAAGGTCATGATTGTATGCAGGCCATTATATTATCATTATTTCTTTTATTTTATCATCATACTATTCTTGACGTAAAAGACATATTTCTACATGAATATTGTGAGGTACTTCAGTACGTGATATAGGCTGCAGTTCTACATGAGCCGGGTGACAATTACAGCG
>JABFPQ010000642.1:0-10716 GCA_022817265.1 Masnerella sp. ZL-2020
AGTAATAAATTCTATAAAAATAACAGAAAGAACCAACTTTATTATTCAAAATAATATATATAACTTATAATTATAATTAAAATAACGTATTTTCTTTCAACCCAAATATATCTATTAAATTCATAACTATATAGGTCAATTCAAATAGTATTTATACTAACAAATATTGATTTTATAAACCATTTATCTCACATTTTATCATTTGAACAACGTAACTGATAATAATTTTCAATTTAATCCAATATCCACTCTGAACTAGTAATCCACTTTTAATTACATCATTCCAAATTGAATCTCAGCTTAAGGAAACATAATACTTGCTTCCTTCGCGCGAAAAATGCCAATGAATTAAAAAATTTTAATTTCAGGGTCGCGAAGCCGAGCGGAATGTGAAACGTCTGCAGATGGATGAGTCAACCCTGGTAAATGATTTTCGCATGGCCATCTCAAAACTCGCGTCTCCTGTGCAAGTCGATTTGATCAAAAGTGCACTTTTGGCATTGGACGATGAGAATGACAGACAGAAATCATCATTGGATAATGAAAACAGCAAGAAAAACGATGTAGATGGAAAAATGAGGAAACTGAGTTCTGACAGCTTCGAATCCGTGTCCTTGAGAAATGTACAGAGAAAACAAGAGAGTTCCGAGAGTGAGAGAGTCGACAGTAATCGCGAGGCAGAGCTGCAGAAGAGAATCGAGGAATTGCAGGATGAAAATAAACTTCTTTCTATGAGTATGGAGGAGTTGGATCAACAACACTCTGCATCTATAGGTTATTATTAAATAATAATTTATAGTTAATTTAATAAAATAATACTAGTTTTTCTTACAAATGTTCCACTATTTCACAAAATCAAATTAATACAGTAAAAATCCCATAAAAACATACGTGTTTACTGTAATTCGTCGATTGCTTAACACTGACTTGTTATCACATAAAGTATGTTGTAAAACGAGAATTCTACTTTATACGATTCAAAAGCATTATAAAATATCGTAAATCGTTCGTCTTGACACAATAATTAATCTATTAACGAATGTTTGAAATTCCAATTACAAATATAGCCATTTAATTACTTGTTTTTTTAACTATCCTATAAAAACATAATACACATAACACACTTTACACCCCATTAAAAATAACATCAATCTCATGTAATAAAAATCTGCTATTGTTTGCAGAAAAAGTTTTATCGCTCAAAGAAGAGCTGCAGAAAAAACACCAGGCCCTGCAAAATGCATACGAAAGTTTGTACCTCGAACACAACGAAGCGCTGGAAAAACTGGAAAAAGTACCTCAAGCAGTTTCTCAAACTACAGTTGAAACACAGTCGATTCCTCAGGACTGCACCGAAAAAACCATTCAGACTGAACCTCTATCCGAATCAAAAGTCGAAGACCCTATTTCCAAAATAAAATCTATGTTAAAAAATATTCCTCTGGAAATAAACCCCGAAGAGGATATGGTTGAAAGTTTAGCTAGAAACTATTTAGAATTTAGATGGAAGAAAGAGACATTGGAGAGAAAAGTTACTGAACTTACTAGAGAACTGAAACAGACATCTGATCTGAAAGAAGCTATGCAAGCTGAGTGTGACGATATGCAGACAAATATAGAATCGCTGTTGCTGGAAATCCAACATTTGAAATCGAATCTGCCATCGATACCAGAAGGAACTGAAGAAGAAAGAGTTGCTTCTCTGGAGACCGAGGCTGAATCTTTACAAGAAGAACTCAACAAATTGAAAATGGAAAATGATTGTTTGAAGCAACTGAATGGAAATATTACAGCTGAACTCAGAAGTCAGGAAAGTATGGAAGCTGAACTCAGGAACGTTAGGCAACGATTAGAAGTTGCTCAGCAGCAATTGGAACATCAGAACGAAGATCAGAAGAACGAGATTGCTGAAGCTTTAAGAGACAAACTGAATAATGCTTTGGAGGAAAATAACGAATTGCGAAAAAGAATAGATGGTCTGATGTCAATGGAGAAGCAATTGAAAGAACAACTAAATATGTCGTTGGAGAAATGTAAGAGTTTGGACGAGAATATAGAACTGATAGAAGAGTTGAAATTGGATTTGCAGAATGTCAAACGAGAACTTGTGGCTTCGATTGCAAACAATAAGAGACTTGATAGTAATTTGCAAGCTGTAATGGAAGCTAAAAACGAGGCAGAAAAAGACAACGAGATTTTGTGCAGAGAGAAAGACCGGTTGGAACAAGAATTATCATTAATGAAAGAAAGTAATGTGGACAAAATTGATAATTGTTTGCTAGACAATCTTAAGGAGCAACTTCAAGCCGTAATAAGAGACAAAGATGACTTGGAATATGATATTATGAATATGAGAAAAGAGTTGGACATTACTTTAGAGCAGTTGCAGGTTAAAGAAGGGCAAATAGAAAAACTGGGAAAAGAAAATGATAAGTTGGCAAAAGAAAATCATCATTTAATCGAACAAGCTGCATGTAATGACAGTGAATCTTTGGACAGAATAGAACTTTTGAACACAGAAAAAATTCTACTGGAGCAAGAATTTGAGGCCTACAAACAGGAAACTGGTGCTGACAAAAATGAACTAGAAGAGACGAAAATTAAGCTAAAACAAACGTTGGATCTTGTCGAAAACTTGAACACCAAAAAAGCAGAAACTGAGAAGCAACTAGACGAGATGAAAGTTAAGGTACTACAAATGTTAGATCTTGTGGAAGTCTTGAATACCAAAAAAGCAGAAACTGAGAAGCAACTAGAAGAGATGAAAATTGAACTAAAACAAACGTTGGATCTTGTACAAGACTTGAATACCAGAAAAGCAGAAACTGAGAAGCAAGTAGAAGATTTAGCTATGGCAAAAGAAAAATTGAAAGAAAGTGAAAATAGATGTAGTTACCTGGAATCCCAACTAATAAATATTCAGACAATAGTTGCTGAAAACGAAATATTAAAACAAAATCTTAAAGAATCTGAAGAAAAACGTTGTTCGATGGAAAAAGAAATGTCGAGTTCAGAAGAAGTACAAAGACTGAAATCAGAACTGGAAACAGCTGTAGAAAGACACAAGGAAGCTCAGCAGATGGCTCGTGAAACTATAGAAGGTTTGTCGCAACTAATAAAAAATAAGGACGACGAAATTGAAAAAGTCAAGTCTTCCCCAGTATTAGAGTCCCTGAAAACAGAAAAGGAGGAACTGGTGAAATTAATCCAGGTTAAACACAACGAAAGTTTACAATATCATGCGGAAATAAAAAGATTAACACAATTACTGGCTGAACATACTGCAGCTATGCAAAAATTGGTGAATGAAAAGGATGAGATGGCAGAATCTGCAAAGGAAACTAAAAATCAGTTGTTGTGGACCCAAAACGAGTTACAGGTTGTCAAGCAAAGACTGCAAAACTACGAGGAATCGAATGATTTAACAAAATGTAATGTGGTTGAACATTCTACTTTGGCTGCACAAGCTGCAAGTGGAAATGAAAGATGTGCTGCTTTTGAAGCAGCTTTGATACAAGAACAGGCGAATAACAGGATGTTGCAAGATCAACTGAGTAATGCTCAGAGCAAGGAAGCTAATGCTGCCAAGGAATTGGAAAGGTTGAGAGCTCATTTGCTGGAAATCGAAGCGAATTTCACTGAGGAAGCTGTTAGTATTGCAAAAATTAAAATTTTTCTTTTATGAATTTGACGAAAAATTACATGATGACTTTCATTATTGAAATGAAAGACTTATTTTTCATTTCTTTACTTAAAAATAACGTAATGGATGATTTTATATTATGTAGAAGTTTGAAACTAATATGAAATTACAATTCAACAGGTTCAAGCAGAAGAAAAAATAAAGGATTTAGAATCCCAATTGCAACAGGCAGAAGAAATAGCTAAATCCAGCTCTACGATGTACACATCTGCGAGTATCAGGGCCAACCAACAGGTCGAGTCACTGCAACAGCAAATGGCTCTCGTCATTCAACAGCGTGATGAGATCCAGACTAAACTTTCTGCTGCAGAGGATAAAGCTTTATCTTGCACAGCTTCTGTTATGAACCTACAACTTGTTTTGGAACAATTCCAAAGAGGTAAATATTGTAACCAAATGCTTTGGATTTTCTCAGACTATTATAAACAAAAAACACATATTCTATTTTTAATTTCAGATAAAGAAAAAGACATTGAAGTTGCTACTGAAAAAATTAGAAACCAGTTGCAGGACTCATATGAAAAGCAGAAGGAGCTTATGAATGAGATTACCAGTCTCAAAGTAAGAATTATTAACAATAATCAATTCTTTTTATTCAAGTAACAGAAAAATGGTTTTTAATAAAATGTTAATATCTTTTAGGGTCAATTAACCGAAGCAAAAGAATGTTTACAAGCTGCATCTCGATTAACAGAACAATTAGAAAGAAAGAGCGAAAAAATTGGACAGTTGGAAGAAGAAGGTACATTTAGTTTTTTTATAGCTCAGAGACAAAAACTAATAGATGTCAATTGTCACTTGATCATGTTTAATTTTTTGCAGGGCTTGCTTATATCTGTAAATGCATTTTAGTTGATAATTTAACACAGCAGCCTTACCTATTAACCGCAGTAAACGGTTACATTCGGTTAAATGTTATTTTATTGTTTGCAAAGTTCAACGAATGTAATTTTCACTGTAAAAACAAGTGTTTTATTCGTAGACATTTAAGTGATATTTTTTATTAAACTAAAAAGATATAAATTGTTTACGAAAAAACACTTGATTTTAAAGTGTTGTTAAATTTACTGTGATCTTTCACTGCTTGATCAAATTAACGCATTTTCATTATTATTACTAACACCACTTGCACTTTACTCATTATATTTTTTGGATTAAAATGTTATTAAAAAATGTTAGAATTACAATGTGCTGCATGCTTGCTTCTGTCGAATATAAATAGATAGTATTAAATAATTATTATTATTAGATACGTACTATTTAATTGCATGAGAATAAATATTTATTAGTCTAGAAAGGTTTGTCTAAAGAAAAGGATGGAAATTAAATCCTCTATTGTAATATAATTATGATTACTAAAAGTTTAAAAATTTTGTTAAGATATCCAAATATAAATCATTGATAACACTTATAAGTTTAGTTAATAAAATTTAATACTTACCACGCTAATGCCTGGCAGCAGTAATTCCGTCACTTTATCACCTGGGCGAAGCCGGCAGATCTGTAAAGAGCAACAAACGTGCACTCAGTTTTGAAGCATCAATTTTGACCACGACATGTGACTAATCTGCAAGCAAATATTTTCAAAAATACGCAATTGCACAATCTGGCGCTGTAGTCTAATATCAACTAGTAATTCTGGGATCGTGTCAATAACCCAGGATTCTTGTTGGTATCCGATTACACGCTTGACCATCGCCTTTTTCACACACCTAATTATTAAACCTAAATTGTATGTTGATTATAATTAATAAGTAACAAGACGAGTTGAATCGCACACATCACCATTGGTGCTGGTTTTTGACTTTCATTAGACAACATCTTAACAGCGCTTCGTAATCGCATTTTAGTTTTATTTTTAACAAATAACTGTTATTCTTAGTGTTCGTTCTCGTTAATGTAACTTGAATGTTCTGATAGAAAAATAATAATAGGTGGAATAAGATTATGAAAATAGTCAGGGATTTTTCAGTAGTATAACTGTAGTATAAAATTCAGTAGTATAAAATTACTCAAAGAGCAAAGTATGTAAAATGTTCCTGATGTTTTTTATCTTCTTATTTAGCCTACTTTTTTCATTAAGGATCTGAAACTACCTTAACAGAATCAGAGTTTCAAAAAATTGGCGTTTATGTAATTTTGGTTCAAATTCAAAGTTCAGTATCTGCAGTGTTTATCAACTTCATAATTATATATTCTAAGACAAATAATAGATTTAGACCAAGTACCTGAACTTTGAATAAATTAAAATCCATATGTAAATTCTGGTTTCGTGTTCTAAGCATTGTAACCAGAGGAAATAAGTCGTAAAAGCAATGAATTTGCGAGTGTCGTATGACTGATTTGCAGAACTAAGTTGGATGTGCCAAGGCAGCTTACTTTGATGCAACCCTTAGCGATGAATCGTAGTATTGTCGGATGCATTGGGCGGATAGAGCCGAAAGTTGAGACGAAGGCTGGTAATGACAAAGTGGGTAATCTCATGCGGTAACATGTGAGCGTTATTTTACGAAGCTCACATTACCCGTGGGGTTTCCAACTCGTTACCAAATGTCTACAACTGCTAGTTAATTCTTTATTACGAGTTTGTCAGCGTTCCACTATTATTCGGCATTTTGCATGAACAAATTAACCAAAATAGTGCTCATATCATGAAAAAAGCGAAAATTCATGCAAGGTATTTTTTTTGTTCATGAAATGTACTTTTTTTATTATTAGATTTACATATGATTTGATATTAGTTACCTAGAGCATGAGCTAATACAATTTTGTCTAGTGGCATGATAAGGATATGATAACAAGGAGAATGCAGCATGACCAATTGAGTTGCGGGTGTGAGTATTACATAAGGTACTGGTGTAGTTTGCGACGACCAGTACTTGTGTTATACTTGCGCTCGTACCTTTTACGATCTGCCTGCTGCCTGCATCGCTGGAATGTGCCCGTTTATCACTCAAATTACATAATTATAACGAAAACATAACTGCAATCTTCGTTTCATCTTACAATCTATTTTATATTATTTTTGTACTTTCATCATGTTATTCACATTTTCTACAATTTAAGTACCTTTGAAAAGTGTACAACATTTTATATATAATTCAATATATCAGTGTTTTATATTTGGATACTGCTCTGCTAGCTTATATTTTAACGAATAATATACTAATAGCAAAAATTGTAATTTTACAGTGGCTCGTTTAACAGTACTTGTCAACACTGCAGATGAACGAATTGATGAAGCAAATAAAAATCGAGAAGGAAAAGTTGATAAGTAAGCAAACTGGATACAGAAGAGAGAAAAATAATTAAGTGATTAAATTAATTCCTATTTTTATTTTTGTTACAGGACCTTGGTAAAAAATTTGCTCTTGGGTTATTTATCATCGTCTGCCAATGACAAGTCCTCAGTGATGAGAGTTTTTGCTACAGTGCTTGATTTTAACGAATCAGAACGCGAAAAAGTTGGCCTCAACAATACTGCTGCAAAAAATAGCTGGTTCTCGGGTTTACTGAGTTCTAATTCTACTAATCCTACCAAGGTAATATTTTGCAAGATAAGATAAAGACATTATTATTGATATGACTAAATTTATGATGAAGTTATACTTAAAAAAATAATATAAAATTACAGGACGACGAGGCATCTTTATCAGCTGCGTTTATCAAATTTCTGGAACATGAATCTAATCCCAAACCTCAACTACCACCTCTCCCAATATCAAACACAGTAAGTTTTTAATATTCTAATTAGAGATTCACTCTAAAAACTGGTGCTAAAAAAGTGTCTTAAATTAAGATGTTTGGTGTCTTCAATTTAATCACTTTTTAGATTAAGTTTTAAGAGTGTTTACATTTTAATTCAACGTGAAATTATTAAATTTAATTTCGTATTAATTTTGTAATAAAATTTTTTTTCAGTCCATCCCAAAACCTGGTCACAGTCGTCAACACTCATCATCTTCAACTCAATCAACATTGCTTCTGTCAAACATGTCGTTACCAACATTCCCAGACTTTGTACCAGCACGTAACACTGGCTCTATACTGAAAGAAGTTCTAAAAGACAGCTGATACTAAAAATCGACATTGAAAATAATGAAAAAGACAGAAACCATACTACTTAAGTACTATCTAAAACATAATTGTATTTATTTGTAATTAAATTTATATTGCTTGCTGAAGAGCATATTCAATCTGCCTGCATGAAAGCTTTATCAGTTAAGGTGCAAAACTTAAGAAAATTTCTTAAACAATTTGTAAACATATTTTTACCAGACGATCACTAAATTAACAAATTGATTATGTATATAGATTTCTAACAATTGTAGTATACAAAGCATAAGATAATTGTTGCAAAGATTGAATTATTGGTACGTTTATGTTGAATTAACTAAATTATTATTTTTGTTCATGCTTTGACAATGAAGTGTTAATGAAAATAATATACTACGTACATACCAATTATTTTCAAATATTCAATTTATATGTTCGAAGAAATTGTCAGTTCTATAAATTGTTGCTCCAATATTTAAAAGCTTAGTGTTCTAATTAAATTGTCATATATTTTAGTTTTGTAATCTATATTAAAGGGTGCGGATATGTAATGTAAAAATGCATATTATAATAATATATATTTAACATTATACATCAAATTGTAATATACTGTGAAAATTAAATTTTTTAAAGATAAACGAATTGTCTAGTTTATTTCATCAGACTTACATAAGATAAATATCCCAATTTGTAGACTTGTGCTAATTTGTAATGTTTAATTATAAAGTAACAGAAAAGTGATATAGGTATAGTTTAAGACCTTAAATACATTTAATTTATTACTTCTGGTGGTTTGAGATGAAAATTGTTGCAAAAAAGCTATTGATAAAAATTAAAACTTATTTTCAACTACTGCAGCTATTTATAAAAAGCAAGTTGTTTATATTTCAATAAACTACTATAAGTAATATATTTGTGCTAATGGCACTTATATAAAAATATCAATAAATTTAAGTTTGTGCAACAAAATAATATTAAAAAAATAAATTATTTCAATTAACAAAAAACAAAATTTCCAAAGTACAGTATGATATGGAAGGACTTTAAATAAAAACACAATTTATAATGTAATTATATTTATTACTCTTTAAAAAAGTAACACTGGAACATTAATCTTAACCAAAACAATAGTTGTTAAATGTTCTATCGTAGTAATGACTTAGCAACTAAAAGCGCCATTTGCAGACTCGATTGTAGGTGGAATTAATGAACTAAAGTACAATGAGGTATGATCATCAAGTGTAGTGGAAAGAAAAGTCGTAAACAAAAACTTAAAACTAAACGGCAGTCGAGTAGAGATCTCTTCAAGAGACGTTTACTTCTTCTTCTCAGCCTCTTTGATAGCTTCTTTGGCAGCTGGTTTCTCGCGGAGGGCCGGCTTGCCAGTGTGCTCAATTTTAATTGGTCTTTCTCCCTGGAGCTTGGGCACGTCCTTTCTCGGGGCAGTGATGGTCAACACCCCATCGGACGACAAGTTCGACGCGACCTGCTCGACATCGCACTGCTCTGGGATCATATATTTTCGCACAAACTGACGAGAGATCCAGCCATGCTCGTCCTGTTTCTCCTCATGCTTAGCTTCTACAGTCACACATTTGTCGACTACTTTGACGTTGATCTCTTCTGGCTTGAATTGTTGGACGTCAAGGATAACCTGTGGAAATAAAGTAGATTTAGTAAAATGTTCAATTGGTGAAAGATGGTTAAAGATTTATGATTATGATAAAGCTGATGTTTGAATAAACAATTTAATTTGTTATAGAGTGAGTGTATCAGTGAATGAACAGTTAGGAATCAGCAACAGTGAATAAATGTGCATTTGAATAGAATTTTGTCATGTCTCTCAATTGTAGTGTTCATTCACTGGTAAACGTGTTCATTCACTGGTACACGTGTTCATTCACTGGTAAACGTGTTCATTCACTGGTACACGTGCTCATTCACTGGTACACGTGTTCATTCACTGGTACACGTGTTCATTCACTGGAGCACTGTGAATGAACACACGTACCAGTAAATGAACACTAAATTTGATTTTATCAACAGTTTAATATAATATATTTTATGAAATAATTTTTGCAAAAATAAACTTTGAAAAATGAACAAATTTAAATGATTCAAACTTGCAATAGAAACAAACAGAATAAACAAAAAAAGAAAACAAACAAAACCTTATTTTAAAAACATCCAAAATCTACTTTTTAAAAATTATATTTATTATTTCATTTCTAAAAAACTTACTTGGAATTTGTCCTTGTCAGCCTGGACAGTAGAAGTACCACCCTCTCCTCTGCGCAAAAGCTCACCCCAAGGTCGGTAATAAGTCAAAGGATTTCGCGCGCTTCTCCTGGGGAAGTACCTCTCGATGAGGTTAGGAGTCAAGAGTTGCTCAGGGTGGATTCCCAGGCCGAAGTCCTGGTCCAGGAGTTGGTGCGGGCGGTCGAGGTCCTCCCACCAGTCAGAGAACAACAATGGCACGAGAGACACCTTTGTCAGAACTTTACTTTTTGCAAACTCGGTTAGAGTAGAGGTTAGGTTTTCGATGCGTTCGCTTCTAGTGCTTCGTGGATACTGACGGCTGGGCGCCGCGTGCTCTTATTTATAGGCCGGCGTAACTAGGTAACCGCGCCGGCCGGCGAGCCAGACGTTTACACTTCCAGACGATTCGATCGTCGAGTCTTTTCTCGAAATGTATAATATATCTCTTGATATTCAATTGTTCAATCACATTTTTTGTACGTTTTCAGACGAGCTACATTTTTCTTATCTAATTTTCACTTTTTGATCATCGATTTTGTTGTATTTTTGACATTTTTTGCTTAAAATGGCGATTCTTGTTGTCATTTCAGAATTTTAGAATGTTTCTGTCTTTTTTTTATTTATATTTGTTTGGGGTACTGCGTATTCTTATTTTTATTATGCTATTGGCTTTCGTAGTGAAGTGTTTTGGTGATAAT
>JABFPQ010000643.1:0-10716 GCA_022817265.1 Masnerella sp. ZL-2020
ATACAATTCTTATAAATAAGTATAAATCGTATTAAATTGGTTCAAATAGCAAACAATAACAAGCCAGTTTTCAGCACACAATGAATTGTAAATAATTGTCTTCAATTGTAATAATTGGAAAGATATAAAAGCTTTTTCTTGAATATTGGGTTTTAACGGCCTAAACTTGAAGTTTAACTATTAAGTTTTTCGTTTCTTTATTATATTTTTTAATTTGATAGACTCTTTTTTATTTACATTTCCTTATGTTCTTTTTTCAATTTTTAACGTTTATCTTTCTCTTCTTCAATTCATTACTATTCCAATTCATTTTTTTTACTTTTTAAATTACATATTTTTTAAATTTTTCCTTATTTTTGTATTTACTTATATATTTAATTATTATAAAACGTTTTTTTATTTACTTTGAAATTTTATTAATGTTTTTCCTAATTTCTCTGCTTTTTTATTTCATTTTTTTGTGTCAATTCAACTTATATATTTCATTCCAATTTTCTCCCCTTCAACGAGGAAAGAAAAATGAATTCAATGGTAGAGTTCATTGAACAGTCCATTTTGCAAAATTTGGACAATGTAAACATTAAAACGACAAATAAATCGTAATTGCCACGCTTCATCATAGATGAGGAAAATAATAACCGTACAGTTTTTAAATTCTACGTCTTTTCAAAATTTACAACTTCATTCAACTTTTGCAAATAAAAATTTATTAACACTTATTCAATTCAACTTATCTTTGTTTGATTTTATAATAAAGTATTATTCATTATAATACATTTTACTAAACAAATAAAATAGGTAAAAACCTGAAAACATTCTGGCAAAACTTAGTATCCCTAATCAAAACTATATTTGTTACAATATAGTAAAAACTAACGAAAGATACATTCAGAACATTCATTTTCAAAAATTTCCATAAGATTTAACAATATTTATACCTGTATTATTTAAACAGCTACCCTGATAGTCAAGTTCACACCCTTTTATAATTATTATGTTAACTTTATATAAATGATATACTTATACTTGAATCTACTGAGCTGCAATGAAATTAAAATAAAATGTAATCACATTTGTTTTTATAATAAGGAATTTTCATACGTTAAAATTTCAAAATATCACTTTTTGAATAACAAAAAATAGCTGATATTAATTTTAGTACATTTACAATTATATAAAATTATCATGAATTTTATTGTTTAAATGTTAAAATACATAATTTTAAACAATTAACTGTTCAATTTATGCAATACTCCAAGAAAATTTCTTGACAGAACATTTATAAATTAGCTGCCTTAATGTTTATCTATTGGGGTATTTCATTCACAAGCTAAACAACTTACCAATATTAATGGATAAATTCACAAAATAATGAATTAAACCGATAAAGAATCTAAAACAGCGGCAAGTTCCTTCATCTGATTTCTATTTTCATCCATAAACGCCTTGGCAGACCAGATTATTTCTGCCAGCACTTCGTCATTTTTTTCGTCCATGGCAAATTCAGTCGTGAACTGAGGACTGAATAGATGATAAGGGATCCCGATCATGGAACACTAAGTGCGAATCTGTCGCCGACCCTGTCACCTGAAGCTGTCGTCTGGTCCACCAGCAAATGTCGAAAGTCGAAATACCCCAAGCAATTTTTGCCGTGTCCCATAAACCTTCTCGTTTTCAGAGCAAAGTTATATTTGTTGATTTCGGTCAGGGCGCCTAAATCGGGATTGTTGACTATTAAAACTCCGTCGAGGAAATGTCCAAATGCTCGGAAGTAGGAAGGTGCAGCTCCTGTGGCTCCGCCTGCTTTCCATAGTAGCTGCTCTTCTGGTGGAAGTCTGGAAGTACACGTTTGAATTTTGAGGATGTGGGGGCGTTCATTATTATGCTAGGAGATCTGAAGAAAATAATGGATAGCTTATATGAATATGCAAATTATAGTTATAGTTTTAGGCGCAGTTATGTAATAATACTAAATACGTAAAAATAAGTTTCATTATTCTACAAAATAATCCTAATTAATTTTTTATACTAAAAAGTCCTAATTGATTTTTGTAAGTAAGATGAATGCCCTAATTTGTAAATTTGTTTATTATAAATTAACAAAAAATATAATTGACAATTTAAGAGCATGAATACAATTTATAAAGTACAGTTGAAATTGGAAAAAAATTTACATATATAGTTGAAATGAACTAATAGAATATGTAAAAATCTACTGTTAGTTTTTATACAATTAGCAGTTCAAGGTCTTAAAAATTGGGATATCCACCTTAAATTTATTTCAAATTTTTTTAGTATATTTTTGCTAATTTCATTTGAAATAATGGTATTAATACTTAAACTTAATAAAATTCAGTAATAATATAATCAAGAAATGTTGTATTTGTACTATTAAAACCAATAAGTCACGTATACAGTATTAAAAAAAGTGCAAATTGTAAATTTTATTTACAACAAATACTCAAATAATCTAGAAAAATTAGTATATTTTGCATCAAGGACGTAAAGTTTAACTTTCCTCTCTTGATGCAAAATATGCTATTTATATTAATTTTATACTTTGAATAATGAAAAATTGCATTGAAGTCTCTGTAAGTTTCTGAAAACGAATAATTTTTGTGTGAACTACAAAAATTATTCCAGATATCTCGTTATATTTTTCACATTACAATTTTAATTGCATCAATACCGTAAAGTTTTGTTAAAACATTAATTTGTTGAGATCTTAGTGACGCCCCAGAAGAAGAACAATACATTTCAAAATTCACATAAAAATCACATTTGAAAATTTAGCTGATAATCATAACGTAGCAAAATTTCCATGAAGAACTTCACATTTCAAATATTCATCTGACAATCATCACGTTTCAAAATTTACGTGAAGGACCTCACGTTTCAAAATATTCAGCTGAAAATCATCATGTTTCAAAATTTACACGAAGAACCTGACGTTTCAAACATTGACTGAATAACAGCACGTTTGAAAATTAAGGTGAAGAATGACGTGAGAAGTTCTAAAACCTGGTGGTTTTCAGCTGAATTTTGAAACGTGATGTCCTTTACCCAAATTTTTAAATGTGATGTTTTTCACCTAGAGCATCTATGTATTTATATTTATGAGGTTATATGTCATAGATTTAGAAATGTATACGATTTTTCAACTTACTTATAATTTCCAAAAAAATGTAAATCAACAGGCTTCCTGTCAGCAAAGACACCAGTAATCATCAGCTTCGGGTGCTTAATATTTGCTATCTCTATTAAATCCCAAACATTCCCCTAGAACGTTTCCAGAGATTCTGCAGGAACTATACTATATGGTCAATCGCCAAAACAAGTTTCTTTCTTGATCCTAAAATACGACGTTTGAAGTTCCTTTAGATTTTTTCCAGCCATCAGTCCTAGTACTAAAATTCCTCCAGTGGACGTTCCAACGATCCAGTCAAAGAAGTGTAACACAGGTCTCCCCAGAACCGATTCCAGCTCGAGCAACGTCGGAATAAGCCCCAGATCACGAACTGATCATTTAAATCGATAATTTTCCTATAATCACAGAAAAACCAAACTATTTAACTGAAATAATTTGTAAAGTACCAGTTAAGTGTAAAATGATTGGACTATAAGCAGTTAACTGCATTCAAAATGGATTTTTTTCTTAACAGTAGGTTGGTTTGACAATTATCATGGTTTATATATTTTTTTTTATTTATATTAATGTAAATTATTATTATTACTAACACTTGAGTTTGTCAGAAAATATTCATCATTTTCACATATGTTTTTAATTTATTCGCACAATAACACATAACAAAATCTTGAGATAAAAATGTGCTCATAATTAATTCAAAAGTATTAAGATGATTAAAATTTGATACAAAAACATTCAAATTATCACTGTAAACCATAGTCAGTGAAAATTAAAATTATTGTGTTTCAAAAATTAGAATTATTCATACATAAAAATAAATAAAAATAAATTAACATAATTAACTTATCATTAATCAACTTTAACTTTTTCAGCTGTTTATTACATTAAGGAACTCATATAATCTCCACAATGAAAAGAACCAGAGCTCAAACAAATGATGCAAAAAATGCAGACAAAACTGTCGTTTGCACACCAGTGTTTGTCAACGTTACAAGACTGCCAGACTCAGCGATAAGTAAAGTACCTATGAAAGAAGAAAACCGAATAAGTGAGAAAAGAGCAAAATGGAAAAAAGGTCTCAAACAAACTGAAAAGTCTAACCCTGAAACTATTAGTGAAATTAAGAACACGTCACCAATGGTCACTAGGAGAAAGCTCAATCGTGATTTCCTACAAAATTTAAACTGTTCGGAAAAAAAGGAGCCAGTTGAAAAGTTAAAAGCTTCTCCTTTAAAATCACCTAGTTCAACTTCATTTGTTAGTGAAAACGCTGAGCAGAGTAGATTACTTCAACAAAATACCTCAACAATGGAAAAAGTGGAAACAAAAGAAGAGAAGGTGAATTTAACAGCTGACTTAGAGGCAGACAAAAAAGTTGCCCCAATGTCACAGCCAGAAAGTTGTGAGCAAAAAGATCCACAATTAGCTAGTCCAATAAAATCACAATCGTCAAATAGTCAAGATAGCTCAATGTTAAATCCAGTAATAAAAAAGGATGAAAGTGAAAAAGCACAAATATCAACAGTGCCAGATCACAGTGAGGCTGAAAATGCTGACGTCAATGTAACCGATGAAAAATTGAACTCAAGTTTTGTCCTGGACAAAGATTCTTGTAGTAGAACTGTTCCTTTTAGAGGGAAGAAAGACACATTCAAATCAAAAGACGAACCACAAGAAAACTCTGACAATGAAATGAAAGACACTAGTATAGACAAAAATGAAAATGAAGTTTTTGAAATTGTCGACGAAGAAGAAACTGAAGTTTGTCGAAGAACAGAAATCTATGTCTGGTCGTCAAAAGACAGTGTCTTCACAGAAGGAGTAGAAACTGAAAATACCGAAGAAACAGTTTCTCAAAGTCCATCCACAAAACCACAAAAACGAAAAATGTCAATTCAAGCACCAGAAGACCTGACTGTGAAAAAAAGTAAGTTCGAAGAAGAAAATATTCCAGAGGTTCCAAAGGAGCTCCCTGAAGAAACACCAATAGAAAACACGATTAAAGAATGTTACGTCAGGTTGGATATTTTAGAAAACTCAGTGGATCCTTTGGTGATACAATGGCGACTAAAACAAATTTTCCAAAATTCGAACCAAGATGTGTCGGAGGATATGTCAACCGAATCAGATAATCCTCCAGAAATCGAAAATTATTCCAATGATATGGAAGATGTCCCAAATTCAAATTTGGAACTAGAAACTAATCCAGATTCTCCAAACGTTGCTGAAATCAAAATAGAGTCTCCCATCGATGACGATTTTGAAAATACAGCCGAGCCTTTGCTGGTAGAAAAAATATCAACAAATGAGCCATCTGCTAACAGTGAAGTAGATAATGAAGATACAATGTCAGATTATGGAGATTTATGCATAGATGAATCTCACTCCCCTGGAACTAGTGAAGAAAGAGAAAACAGACCAGTTCCACCTTTGCTAATAAACGAAGAACTAATAACTAGTGGAAGAGAACCAAATGACACAAATTCTACCAACATCGTCAGTTCTGATTACGAATATCTGCAAGCAGAAAAAGCCAGTTCTGATGTTCCAGAAGAAGTTATAATCGAAGATGACGATCAAGCTGAAATGATTGACCTTTGTGAAGACTCAACCAGTTCGCACAGTTCAAAACCTTCCGATTCCTCTTCATACATTATTCCCCAGTCTGAACCAGTAAACCAGAAAAAGTCCAAAACCAAGCAAAACAAAGATCCAGTCAACTCTACAGCAAAACCATCCAAAGCCAACAAGAAGAAAGAAAGAAACTCCGATTCAGATTCGCAAAAAGACAGCTACAAATGTGTATTTTGCAAAGTGGATTGCAAAGCTCTGAGCAAATTGAAATTACACTTGGAGAGAAAACATCCCAAATATTACGAGGACAAGGAAATCATGAAGAAAAATGGGTACGATTTCGACGTTTCCATGGAGTGTAACGTCTGCAAAATGAAATTCGATACCAAAGAGAATCTTTTCGACCACATAATAAAACACACAGAAACTGAGCTTCAAGAGGCGTATAAAACTAACGCACAAGCTCAGAATATGAGAAAAGATGCGTTCGTCGAAGTCATCGAAAAAAACAAGAAACAGGATACAATTGTAAATAATGTGCAAAGTACTGCAAATGATGAAGATAGCGATGTAATAGAAGTGAGAGTAGAAAACGAGGTTAGAAACGAACATCTCCCAGAGAAAGAATCGTCAAATTCTGTTGTTTTGTCCCAGAGTGTTGCAAAGGAAAACGATCCTGCCAACGACATCACCCAGGTGGAATTCATTTGTAAGGAAAAGTTTCCAACTGGAATTTGTGCTTGTCACGCCCAGGAAACTTCTATTCTCAGCAATCAAGAGTTGCAGTTAGAAGTGGTATTTTCTTGTAACACCTGTAACGTGTTATTCAGAAGACGAGACTGTTTGGAGATTCACTATCGGACGAACACTGCCTGTGCTCTGGACAGGATATCGAGATCTGTGAAAATTTTGTGCAGCAAGTGTCTTTGCTCGATGGATTCTCTGCCAGAAATGCGAGCACATATGAAGAAGCATGAAGATATGTTGAGAGATTTGAAGATCACCTTCGTCTGCGACATTTGTAAGATTGTTTTTTATGGGAGTGGATCTTCTTTCTATAATCACTGGTTTAATCATAACAAGGATCCAGGATTTAGCAGTAGCAAGTATTCGTTTCCAAAGAATTCCATTATTTTGCCTACTGAGATTGATATGAGTTTGGAGGCCAGGAATATTCGACAGGATTACATGTTTGTGGCAGAACATGCTTGCAAAAGTTGTAGGTATGTAATGGCTACACCTAGAAAAATCTTATGGTATATTTTCCTACAAAAAATAGCGTAGAATTGGCAGAGATTTAATTTTAGAATTAACACCAATTTTTATGGTAAAATCTCTATGGTAAATAGTATCTTACTTTACTAATGGGAAAAGTAGGGACTTTCACTCTAAGAATAAGAAAAAGTTATTATTGCTCTTCTAACCATTATTATTATCTCAGAAATTTACTTTCTGTTCCTCCTATACAATTTTTTATGGAAAAATATACCATAAATTTCTTTGGTGTAGATTTTTAGTATAATTGAAACATCATCAAAGTTAAACAACAATCATTATCAGACAACTACCCTAAAAAAATCATTAACTAACAATTGTATATTTTTTCAGCAAACCTTTCTACACAGCAATGGAACTAGATCTTCACAACACAAAACCCTGCGAGCCTTCCAAAGACGACCACCAAGTAGAGAAATTCGACCCTTTAAACTTTTACTGTAAACTTTGCAATGAGGTATTTCTATCAAAATCCCTATTCGACCAACACACCATAGCGAAAAATCACGCCCCCTGTTCCCCACCACAGTACCTATGTCTAGCAGTGACCCCAGCCCAAGTAGTCTACGTCTGCAGCATCTGCCAAACGATAAATCAAAACGAACTGCAACTAAAAAACCACTGGACCAAACACAGATTGCTACGAGAATACTTCACTTGCACTTTGTGCACCACTTTCAAAAAAGGCTCATTTTCCGGACTCGACGAGCATTTCAAACGGTGGCACAAAAGCACCAGCATCAAATGTTCGGTTGAATTTCTCGAGGCTGTTCACTGCTGTAAAATTTGCAAAATTGGATTCGACAATGTCAGCGAGTTTCAAGAACACGAGCTGACTCACGTGACGTTTGCGCCGAGCTCGTCTAATGAAATCCAAATACTTCCGAAGATAAACAATATTCTTCCCGTTCCGGTTCAAACTGGAAACAACCAGCTGATGATTTACATGCTCCCAGTTCAGAAAAAAGTGGAAACCATTCTGCCAACGAGTGACGTGGCTTTGCCTACGACAACTTCTGGTGTTATTGCTAGTGCCCCCAAGGTCGTCACTTTGACAACTCAGACAACAACTGAACAAACTATTCAATCCACTAACACTAGCACAAACGTACAAACCATTGATGATTCAGATGACGTCATACAGATTGACAATCCAACCCCTGTCGAAAAAGAAGCAAATGTGTCTGCGAACACGTCATCTTCGGAAGATAATAATCGTTTACGTGATAATCTTTCGTTGCTGAAACGAAGATTGGAGGATAGATTACGTTACGCTGATCGAAACAAACAGTTGACAGAGCCGGAAAAAGAAGTGTCGAAAAAACCTGATCAGGTCACTAAAGAGATCAGAGTTATAGTAGAGCCAATTGAAAAACCGAAGGAATCGACTAAGGAACCAAATACCAAAACTGAAGAAAAAGCGGTAGAAAGCAAAACTTCGAATAAAGTATCAAAGAATGAAGATGAGTTTCTGAACAAAGATGCCGAGCAGTCGGATCATTCTTCCTTTTCATACGTTTCTTCGGAAAACACAACTTCGAATGATGACAAGTCTGTTCAGAAGAAGAGGAGAGGAAGACCAAAAGGTTGGAGGAAGGTGAGAACGTCGAGTATTTTCGACGATAATGGTAGCAGACCTCGAAGATCCATCAACCATTACATCAGGAACTACACAGAGGAAGAGGAAGATTCTAACAGTAACCAGAGTAGCAACTTTGTAGAAGATTCATCATTCGTTTCTGAATCTGAAGCTGAAGTACCATTGAAGATAGAACATCCTATCCTAACTTTCTCAGAAGAGTTGGCTGAAAAAGTGGAGGTCATAAACGAGCAACGAAACGAAGAACAGACTAAGCCCAAATTAAAGACGTTGTCACCTCCTTTTGAAGGAGGACCTTTTGAAGTGGTGTTAGTTCCTGATGATGATGAAGAGAATGGACAGAATGAAAATCAAGTGGAGGTTGATGAAACAAGACCAGCAAAGTCGAATTCTCCAGATGTCGATAAATCTACTGAGCCTGCTGAGAGTAAATCTATCATTCGAGTAAAACAACTATCTGAACTACAAGCCAGGGTTGAAGAAGTGGACAAATTATGGGATAACAAATATGCCACGAAGGTGAATAATGTTCAGACAAGGATTGAACCAGCGCCACCTACGAATATCACTGGAAGTACCATAATCGAACCTTATGGTCCAATCACGGTCAACCACTTTTCAACAAACGTGAACGTGTCCTTCGAAGATCGTGCAGGGATTCGCAACATCCAAATCCCCTCCAGCCAATCCAACGTAGCCCACCTCTACAACCCCCACCAGCCCACCGTCTTCAACCGCCAAATCGTCAACCCAGTAGTCCAACAGGAAGTCCACGTGACCAACCATCCTTCCACCTCCAAAACCATGGAAGTCAACCCGAACGTCAAAATCCAAATCCCAAGACTACCGAAACCTGCTGCCAAGGCCCCCAACCCCGAAAATCCCAAAACCGTCACCATACTGAACCCAGCTCAGTCCGCAAACATCGATAACTCCAATTCTTATTCTTGTTCCTTTTGTATGAACTTCTCTTCCAAGAGCTTGAATGAAATGCATGAACACATGTTAACTCGTTGCCCTAACAAGAAGATGTACGTGCAAAGTCAACAGAGTAAAAATAAAGACCTGCAGCTTCAGCGTGGTCAGTTATTCGAATGTTTGTATTGCATGAATTTTAAAACGACTGATATTGTTCTTATGCAAATGCACAGGAAGAATTGCACTATCAACAAACGTTTGTATCCGGAAATTCGGCCGAAAGGCAGTAATAACAGTGTACCACTGCAATCGAAAGTTGTTTTTGTTTGCAAGTATTGTCCTGTGCCTAGAGTCTTCGATTCGAATCTGCAACATAATCAGCACGTTCGAGAGGTTCATGGTCATTTGCCATTTTAAGTACACTTCAAAAACAAGTATCTTAGTTTTAGACATTCTAAAGACTGTTGTTATAAAAGTGTCTTAAATTAAGACGTTTGGTATCTGAAATTAAGATACTTAAGTCTTAAATTAAGACACTTTTGTAGTTTCCGTTTTCAGAGTGTTTGTCATAAAGACACAAAAATTGTATTATTTTTTCAAAATTATTATTATTATTTTTTTAAAAATGTCTAAATGTCTTCAAATAAGACACTTGGTTTTTCAAGTGTACACAAAATCTGTTCTTCGAATTATTTGGAAGTTTTGTATTTTGTAAATAAAATATATTTGTAAATTATATATGTACATGTATACGACTGTTCTTTCAAGATTTTTCAACATTACTACGTTTGTTAAATGTTAACCATAAATTCGTCATTAATATGTATCGTGATTTATATATGTACATGGTTAATAAAGTTGTCAAATAGAACATCTGGTTTTTGGTTTTTATTCTCTCAAAGAAAAGACTTTTCGTTGAGAGGGTTTTTTTAGTAAGATTGAACAAGTTTAGATAATAAATCGTTTTGATGAATTTAATATTATGAAATAAAGCTAGAAAGTGTGAAATTGGAACTAATAATATAATTTATATGTTATCAGAAGGAGATCAATTGACTTTAAAAATTTTGAGTTTTAGCATTTTTCTTGTTTTATTTATTGATGTTTATTGTTAATGGGGTCAAAATTTCTAACAGCGAAGATAAATGTTCTAAGATAATTGTCAAGATTGCGTCAGTGATAATCAAGAAGAAAGACATTC
>JABFPQ010000644.1:0-10713 GCA_022817265.1 Masnerella sp. ZL-2020
AACGTGTAAATCACGTGTTTTCCACGACCGTAGGGCGGACATTTAGACGTGTACTACACGTATAAATACATGTCTTTTCACGTGTACTACACGGTCTCTACACGTGTAAAACTCGGTCAGTACACCTAAGATACACCTCTACTACACGTCTACGTCCTTTACGGGGTATATGTTTGTTTTGATGAATGTTCCAAGGTCAAATATAGTTGTTTATTTTTTTTGTCAGATGTTATGCTTTTTTGAACAAGTTTATCAAGGTCAAGGTCCTCGTTTATTTTTTCTGAACACGAATAAACCAATAGTTAACAAATAACTGATTATTTATACAACCTCCCTCTAAAATCCTACAGTATATTATAAAATAACTTGCTCTAATTTGACTTTCGTATGAAATAAGCTTATTTTATGATGATCGCAATTATGCATTTTGGCATTTTACAGCTCGAAATCCGGGTTCGTTCGGACATTATCGGATGCGAAATGTAAATTTGGATATTATTTGGCCGGCACATGATGGCGCCAATGCGCCAGCTGGGCGAGTGACTGGTGCTGATTGACGTGGCGCTGTTTGACTAGAGGGTTGTTGCAGCGCCGTGCAGATTCCCCACGGACCCAATAAGCACCTCATGCGAATATAGCTCCGGCGCCCGGACACCCACGCGTACCCACCAAGGAGGTGGAGCCTTTGTTTACACGAACTGCATCCCGTCTGGCGTGAAACGCCCTCGCTGCGAAACTCGCCCTCGTCTTCCTCGACTTCTTTTTTTAGATTGTTAATAAAACGGCCGTGGATTTATTAAATGGGTCATGGGTTATTCCACGTAATGGCTGTGTGCTTTGCGCCGGGTGGAAATGGACGAGGAAATTGTTGTTAACTGTAAATAAATTTAATCCGGGCTCTACTGGGTATGCGTTCTTTTAGGTTTCGAATTGAATTCTAGCTTAAATTTGTTTTTGAGTCAATATTCGAAATTTATTTTTGAGTCAACATTTAAATTTTTGTTTCGAGTCAAAATTTTAAATCTCTTTTTGAGTCAAAATTTGAAACCTATTTTTGGATTTAACATTTGACACCTATTTTTGAGTCAACATTTAAAATTTATTTTTGAGTCAAAATTTGAATCCTTTTTTTGTATCTAACATTTGAGACCTATTTTTAAGTCAAAATTTAAATTTTATTTTTGAGTCAAAATTTAAATTTTGTTTCGAGTCACAATTTTAAATCTATTTTTGAGTCAAAATTTGAAACCTATTTTTGAATCTAACTTTTGACACCTATTTTTGAGTCAACTATAAAATCCATTTTCTATTAGTTAAAATCTGAAATTTATTTTCGAATCAGCATTTGAAATATATTGCCAAGTCAAATTTTGAAACCTATTTTAAGTCAACATTTTGAAATTTTTTTTTGTCAATATTTCGAACCATTTTTGAGTCAACGTTTGAAATCAAATTTCAAGTCAAATTTTAAAACCTGGCTAGTTTTCAGTCAATGTTTTTAAATCTTTTTTCGAATTATAACGTTTGAAATCTCTTTTTCAATAAACATTTGAAATAAATTTTCAAATCAAATTTTGAAACCTATTTTTGAGTCAACATTAGAAATTTATTTTTGATATTACATTTGAAATCTACTTTTGGGTCAAATTTTGGAATCCTTTTTTGAGTGAGCAACATTTGAAATGTATTTTGCAGTCAACTATATGAAATCTATTTCCTAGTTAAAATTCCAAATCAATTTTTGAATCAACATTCGAAATCTGCTTTCGAATCAACATCTGAAATAAATTTTCAAATCGAATTTTGAAACTTATTTTTGACTCAACATTCGAAATTAGTTTTTGATATATATTACATTTAAAATCTACCATCGAGTCAAATTTTGAAATTCTTTTTTGAGTCAGAAACATTTGAAATGCATTTTCGAGTCAATTATGAAATCTATTTTCGAATTTGAAATACATTTTCAAGTAAAATTTTAAGACCTACTATTTTGAGTGAACATTTTGAAATCTTTGAAATCGTTTGTCAACATTTGGAACCATTTTCTAGTCAATAACGTTCGAAGTCAATTTTCAAGTCAAATTTTAAAGCCTATTTTTGGAGTCAGCATTTTGAAATTTTCTGTCAAGTGAACATTCGCTATCTCTTTTCAAATAAACATTCGAAATAACTTGTCAAATTAAAATTTGAAATCTATTTTTGAGTGAACATTTGAAACCATTTTTGAGTCAACGTTTGAAACAAGTTTTGAAACCTTTTTCAAGCCAACATTCATACATTTTTCTACATTTTACAGCTGTTATAAAATGGTTCTCAATATAGGCAATATTCCAGAGTTTTTCAGATTATCACAAATAAGAAAATGACTCCCAAGGCAAAAAAGTCGCATTCTTTCCCTCAAAATTCCATATCCATTAACTCACCCGTATTTCTCTATGAAATAATACCGAATCGCGGAATTGTCGCGAAAACGACAAATTGTCGATTCCATAACAAAGTGTGCTAAGCGGGTTATTTGCGTGGATGTGTTGCGCTGCAATCCGTTTCATTAGTCCGGATTCATTAAGCCTGTCGAGAGCGGCATCGAACATGGGCGAGGCAGTGCGTGCGTACGCGCACACACGTACCGTAATCCCGTCGCATTGCGATTTAGATTAGTTAGATTTGCAGGCAAACAGGACGTACACGACCGCGAAATACAAACAAGCGCGACGGCAATGGCGACGTTTTAATTTCATCGCTGATAATTACTCCGAAACGAATGGCTTTTTAAGTAGATTAAAATATTCGAGGCGCGCGCCGACCGGATAATTAATGCGTTTCCGGCGCGATCCGCGCGCCCGACGGTTCAATTAAAACGCGCCTTTGGGTGGCCCGTCCCAATCAAATGCGCTGCATTTTTTATCGCCGAACGCTGTCGCGCGCGAACCTTCTCTCGCACGGCTTCACGTGTTTTATCGCGTCGAAAACGAGATTTTGATTGCACCTATATATAGAGCCCTGTTTTACCATTTTTTAGTATATTTTGCATCAAGGGAGTAAAGTTGAGCTTTACAACCCGCGGTGTAAATGATACTTTTCGTCACAAGTGCAAGTAAAAGGTCGAGCTTTTACTCCATGAATTTAAGGGAGTAAAGGGAATATTTAGTCCCTAGGGAGTCAAACTGTCTTTCGAGGGAGGAAAACAATGCTTTTCTCCCGAGAGACATGTTTTACTTCCGTGGTAATAAAGTTGCGGTTTACTTCCTAAAATTCAGGGAGTAAAGTACGACTTTACGTGCACGTGTGACGAAAACAGATTTAGATACAATACTGAAATATCAAAATTGATTGAAATTTTTTAAATTGGGTCATCCACGAAATTTTTTATGGTTGTTTTTTTTGTTTTCATCAAATTACACGTGAAATAACAATGTGAGATGTAAATGAGATGAAGCTTATGTACAGATGTAAATATATACAATTATAATTAATTGTTATAAACAAATTCAATTGTTATTGCAAAAAAACGGAAAAAATTTTTATTGCAGAATTTTTAGTTTTTCCATATTTGGCCAAAAATAGGTTAATATGTATAGGTTGAAATAAAATCCTAAACAATGTGTTTAATTCAAAAAACCCGCTCAATTATGACGTCATAATTTGGTTTTTAAATGGAATAATTCAATTATAATACTAGTCAAATGTAATTTTTTTATATCTAAATGCGGTCTTAAAGGTTGAACATTAAATAAAGAAAAGGTTTTTAAAACAAATTTTGCTAAAATTACCAATTACGCAGATTTAACAATTAATAGTGACGTCATAATTCTCCAAAATTATGGCGGGCGTTTTAAATCAATGCGATTTTTAAATGCATTTTTAAGTCGGAACATACAGAAGGGAGTAAAGGTGAATTTTATTCCCTTGATGCAAAATATACTACATACTTGTTTATACGTACTAATTTTAAAACAATATATATGTTATTTCACGTGCACAATAATGTTTTTCTATTATGATGAATTTTGCCAGTTCTTGCAGAAATTCGAAGGATAAGTCGATTTTCCAAATTCAATAATCTTTTTGAAATTTGAACATCCGAAAAATTACTTTTTAAAAACAGGAATTATGATTTACTTTTAAAAAATAACGAAAAAAGTCAACGAATACTTTTTTATGAGTTATAATAATAATATAATTATTCGATGAATTAGTCGGTTGTTTAAATTAAAAAGTTCTATTTTCGAAATTTATACATTCACAGAATATCACTTTGTACACGAATTTCTTTTTATCAATAAAAAATGACGAAAAATGAACGACGTAAAATATTTTTTACTTCTGATTTTTTTAAATAAAAAGCAAGAACAATTACATAACGATGACTCAAAAAATAGGTAATTTCACGGTTTTCGACTCGGCGCAGTCGTGTTTTTGCGTACGCGTGATTTCGCGGGATTGCCAGAATTTCAGCAAATATTGAAGTTGTCTACAAAGTGCGCGATGCGCGCTGCATTCCTCGAGGAAGCTAAGCCCGAGGTCGGCCGCGCATCCCGCATATAAACGCACCTATTACTACACGCACGCATACAGCGAAAGCGAGCGACGTGGCCGCCATTTGCTCGACCTCGTTCCACCTTCTTTCACGTCTCCCTCTTTCTTTCTTGGTCGCTCTCATGGCTCTCGTAAAGCGATTAATATTCCATCAGAAAATTGTCGTTTTTGCGCTGCGTTGCGAAAATCGATGCCGCCCATTTTTGTCGACTTTTTTTAGCATTCTTAATGCGAGTCAGTATTTTTATTCTGCAATATTTTTTATTTCGTTAGAAGAAAAGAAATTCTTAATGTTGCACAATAATCTGTAAAATAGTTTGACAAATCCAGTTGAAATAAAAGTATTCTGCTTATTATAAGAGGATTCGGTTGATATAAATAGAATCCTCTTATGACAAACGGAATTCTTTTATTTCATAACCGGAATTTTCGAATGATTTTTAGTGTGAGTTTGTTAACAATATATTATGTATATTTCTATTTACATATTTTTACCAACTTTGATATATTCCTATACCAAAACGAAAAATATATTGTCATTATATTATATTATGACTACACTTATAATTCACACGAGAATTATATTCTCATTATGTGGGCAATATATTTGATTATATTTTCAGTATAATGAAAATATAACGAGAATATAACGGGAATATAACGGGAATATAACGGGAATATAATGAGAATATAATAAAAATATATTAGTAAAAATATATTATTAATATATATCATTAATATATCAATATATTATTGTCAAAATAATATATTGGCAATATATTTGCATTACATTGGAATATAACGGGAATATAAGGAGAATATAACGGGAATATAATGAGAATATAATGAGAATATAATAAAAATATGTTATTAAAAATATATTATTAATATATAAGATTAATATATCAATATATTATTGTCAAATTAATATATTGGCAATATATTTGCATTACATTGGAATATAACGGGAATATAAGGAGAATATAACGGGAATATAATGAGAATATAATGAGAATATAGTGAAAATATATTATTAAAAATATATTATTAATATATATCATCAATATATCAATATATTATATTATTGTCAAAATAATATATTGGCAATATATTCGCATTATATTGGAATATAACGGGAATATAACGGGAATATAACGGGAATATAACGAGAATATAACGGGAATATAATGAGAATATAGTGAAAATATATTATTAATATATCAATATATTATTGTCAAAATAATATATTCGCCTTATATTTTATTCATTTTACTACGCATGTATATTTAAAACAAAAACAACGATCTCCTTAAATTCACGAAATACATAAAAACTTATTAATAACGAAAAAAATTTTTTGATAATTTATAAATTGCACCAACAATTTTCGTGCAAAAAGCGCGAAATAAAGACGAGATAAACAACTGTTGCATGATAATGCGGGGCTTGCGCGATGCAATTTGTATGAAAAGTGCGGAGGTCGACGAGCGCGGCAAAATTGCGGCATGAAAAATGTAAAAGCGGCTGATTTTGAATCAGTAATCGGACGTAATAAAGCGCTGTCTGCGGAGTGTACATTGGCTGCGCGATAAACTTTAAATAAGCGGCCGGGCGAAATTGGCCGTAAAGAGTGGCGCCGGAAAATATGAGCCAATTATTATATTTGCCGGCAAACACATTTGTTTGTTTAATCGAGAGCGACTTGTAACCCGGACGTTTTTCCGTTTGTGTGCGATCCCATGTATATTAATGCCCTCGCCTGGCAAAATCGACTGTTTGCCGCGAACTGCGGCTCACTTCCGGACTCATATTTCCGCGCGTTTCGCCGAATCAATTTCCACCGGCCGCCAGCGCTCTTCCGCCGTGCAATGTTTTCCTTCGCAGCGGAGCTGTAATCGTAAGCGTATAGGATGAATTCGATTCGGTAAATTATATTATTATTGAAAAATACCGGATGTTGGCAATAGTGAAATAGTTTAAATCGTTCCGAAACAGTCTTAATTTTCGAGTGAAGTTAATTGTTTTCATTTTTATTTAATTTATATAGTTTTATATGTTTAGTCAATATTTCAAGTCTTGAATAAAAAGTAATGTTTCATGTTTTTTTTTGAGGGTACGTTTTAATATTAAATAGGAAGATCCGATCTGCAATAAGTTTCAATTTAGAATATTTTATATTTGCTAATATAGTTCAAACAGCTAAATTTGAAAAAATAATTTTTTATTTAATATTTTTGAACTTATTTCACGTGAAATTATTTTTGTCATGTTTTTTTCATGACTTAATAGATAGACTATATATTTTTAATGTGCAGTTTATTTTACATATTATTTATTATTTTGCAATTTTCCAACAATTTATATTCATACGAACTCGAAAACCAATTTTCTTCCTAAAAAACGAAGATATTATATTATCATTATATTCGTTCAATATATATATTATGGGAATATATTTCCGTTATATTATAATTTAGAATGGATTATATTCTCATTAAGTTGACAATATATTTCATTATATTTTCAATATAGTATCGTTATATTCGTAGTATATTTTGTATATATTTCAATATAGGGGAAAGCCGGGCAAAATGACATACTTAACATATTTTGCGAGACACACCGTGTATATTGCACAGTAGAAATTTGGCTATTTACACCCATAGAGACCACTGACGTTTAGAAATCTTCTAGTTCGAGTCGCCGGCAACGCTCGACGCGGTCTTCAAAACGTCACAAAAAGCGCAGTTAACGCTTTGAATTCCTCTTGTAAACGGTCAAATGTCGCGTTTAGAGGGTTAAACCGCGGTTTCGAAAACTTTACCGGCAACGTCACCAAAAGGGTTAGGTAACGTTTTGACAGCGTCGCAAGACTTCAACCTAAAGAATGCAAAACCGACAGCTTGCCTGTCAAGAAATTCTTGTCTCTTTATTCAAAACATTTAACTAATCGTCCTAAACGTCGCTAATTATCAATTATTTATAAACACACCCCATGGACGAATTAATCCGGTAAAAACTTATAAAATACAATATTAAATCTAATTTGAAAATATGTTGACATCAAATAATTTCAAATATGTCTCGAATGTATTTTTTATTTACAAATTTAAGTACATCTTTAATTCTCATAGTACAATAATAATTAAAATGATCAACATAATTTAAATATAAATTCTTAACATACATCAATTATTCAATAAATTCAAAATAAATAATTCATTTATTTAAAAGTTAAATTAATTTTATTCAATTTTAAATCTAAATTATTTAGAATTATTATTATTTAGAAATGGTAAATTATTTAGAATATTAAATTGAATTTATTTAAAAATCTAAATAAATTAATAAACATTGATAAATTAAAGCATTTTTTTCTTGACAGGCAAGCTGTCGGTTTTGCATTCTTTAGGTTGAAGTCTTGCGACGCTGTCAAAACGTTACCTAACCCTTTTGGTGACGTTGCCGGTAAAGTTTTCGAAACCGCGGTTTAACCCTCTAAACGCGACATTTGACCGTTTACAAGAGGTATTCAAAGCGTTAACTGCACTTTTTGCGACGTTTTGAAAACCTTGTCCAGAGGGTTGGATTTTTTTAATCTGACCCACCAACAACAACATACCGCCAAAATGTTATTTCGAGCGCAAGACCGATTCTGGCTTAGGGACTATCAATTACTGTTGAGTATGCAGTAAGCCTAAATTTTGGATTACGTACGTAATCTTTTGTGAGATCAGTACCCCCAAGAGATAGTTGGTACCAATATAATATAAGACCATTTATTAATTGAAGTTTATTAGTAAAGTTTAATAAAATATTATTCGTATGTAAAAGTAATATACAAAATATATATTTATGATTATGTCAAGATTTATTTCTTTTTTGAACCAAATCCAGAAAATCCCATAATTGCAGATAATTCATCAGTTGCTTGTGCGTCATCCTCAACTTCCTCAATTTTACGTTTTTTATCCTTTTTCTTTTCTTTTCTATACAGTTTATGTTTCTCTTCCTGAAAAATGAAAAGAAAAGTTAGTTTAAAATATATATGGAAGAATTTATTTTTCACCCTGGAGTAGCAAAAGTGGTTACTTTTATGTGTACATGTGTAAAAAAAGATTGTCAACATGTGTAACTGACATGACTTTATTATATTACATAACAAGTAATATAATAAATTATGTAATCATTTAAAAAAAATGTTAATAAGTGTGAAAATAGCAACACAAGCCAGAGGCGAGTGCATGCTAGTCAGATGATTGACAATTTTTTCGCAAATGTTTCGTTTACTATTTTTCAGCACACTTTGCGGAAAATGTTGATTTTGCGTATTTGCGTAAAGGACAAGTGTACTACTAAGATTAACATAAGTAGCAACTTTGGTGTTCTCAAGAGACTTTTGTTATTGGGATCTGACATTGACCAAACGCCATCTAGATCGAACTACTATAGTAGTCAGTTTTTTGAAAAAAAATATCAACTTAAACAAAACTACACAGTAAAACCGGTATATTGAGTGACTTAATTCATTGTTCTAAAAAAATTAAACATTAAAATTGCTCTTCTTGGACATACATTTTGATTAAATGTTCTAAGTACTAATAAAGCTGCCATTTTTTTCTAAACTCTGCCCCCATGTCAGATCCCAATTCTCCGTAATACCAAAAATAAACAAATTATTTGCATATTTACTAAAAATTTAATAAGAACAATTACCTCTTCTTCCAATTCTTTTATTCTATCAGCCAAATCATAATCCTTTTTCTTTTCTTCAGTTTTTTTCTTATGGAAAGCAAATCTATTTTTAACTTGTTCTAAAGTGGATCTTTCAACTTTCATGGACATACCCAAGTTTCTTTGATCTGTAATCAATCAATTATAGTGTTTTTGGCTTAACATATGCTCATTGGTTTTAAAGAAAATTAAAAATGGAACTCGTAATGTGAAATAAATAATATGTAAAATATTATGTATTTCACTGTATATATACAATTGAATACAGAAAATAAAGTGAAAACAATAAAATTAATAAAGCGAAAAATGCAACTTACGTTTTTTTCCATTTATATGATCTAAAAAGTTGATAGAGTCTTTCACAACACAATCGCAAACATTACAAAAATACCCTCCGCTCTGTGATGATGGAGTATTTTTATTTACAACAACACTTTTGCCCAATTTAGATTCCAAATCAACTTTATAGTCACGTTGTTTAAGCAATTCTCTTTTAACTGCAGGTTGTTTTGGAATTCCCAATTCATCTTCTGCTATTTCTTGTTCTAATCTTTCAATAGCTATTTTTTCATAATGGTCCCGATCCCATTTACGACGATGATCATCTGGTCTCTATATATTAAAAATAAAGTTTTATTAGATATTTAATCAAATTTGTTTTATGCATTTTATAAAATTAGTTTCTCTGAATTTTTATTGAATGTATTGATTTTGCAGCTATAATTCTTAAGTTTAATTGATTGAAGTTAAAAATAAAGCATAAAACTTTAAGTTAAATGAATATTTATACTAAAAAAAAAACAAATTATGCGTTATTAAATAAAAAATTAAATAATTAACAACAAATAAGGTTATGTTATTTTATGTATCAAAGAATTATTATAATTTTCACCTAAAAAATCTTTAATTAAATTATTTAAATGACATGTCTTACCATAGACATCTTGGTTGTTTATATATTAAACAATAGTTATATGTATTCAACAATTTAACGTTAGAAGGTTTATTTTACACTTTATAACACACTATATTCGCTATGCCCCAGATGAAACGAATCACATACGGTATTGTATCTTCAAATTAGTTATTTACTAAATGTTGTGGATATGTGAGGTAACAAGTTCCCGAAGTTCAATATTACTTATGTCAATCTCTGAAGTAAAGGGCACTAAACTCTTGACAACAATGTCAGAATGTCATATTTATAAACAACAACATCAATTGGTGCTTTTCAGCCTGCGGTTCGGTCCAATTCTGTGCGGTTCCGTGGTTCTAGAACCGACCCAGAACTAACGGAACTAACCTTATCCGAATTTTTTTTTCAATATGGCGCAAATTTGTTGTTTGAAATTGTAAAGTGATGAAATGAAATAAAATAGCAACAGAACTCGATTTGTGTTAGGTGTTTAAGGTTTTTTTTGTTTTTTATCAAATTTAAAT